>JACDJE010000134.1:870603-1082017 GCA_016647715.1 Pavo muticus
CCCACTTCACCATGGGATTGAAAGAGACTCGAAATATTTTGCACAATATTCGAAAATAAATATTGCTCATCCTTGAACCGATAGTTTGGATCCCAAATGGGCTCAGAATTTATAATGGAAAAAGTGATGCAAGCTTAGCGCTATGCGAGCCATGTGCTGTTACCATCCAGCAAGCAGCTCCCATCCGGTCTCCTTCTTGCATGAACGGTCATTTTCTTCTAAAATATTCCAAGGACCCAAAACACTGTGTTGATTAACCCCTTCCTGAACGGCTTGGATCTCAGCAGTGGTCATCATTGTGCCAAGATGGGCTAGTCGGTAACAGATAATGTTTTATCATTCTTATTCTTCAGATGCCTTCTTCTTAGAAGGGGCTTGTTTTATTTATTTACTTTTTTTCCCAGTGCAAGGACATTTCTGCGATATCAAGCAAAAGCTGGGAAAAAAGTCTGGAGAAGGGAAATGATGGTATACCATTATTAATTTGGAGGGGGCGAGAGACATAGAAAAGTCATTCATCACTCCCAGCCCTCTCTGAAGAGAGCTATCATGGCTTGTCCACAGGCCTAATAATCTTCATCATTTTGAAAGGGAAACATCCCGCAAGGAAAAGAGTCAGGGAAGCTGGAGGTATTGAACAAGCTGATCTATAAAGATAATTCGTTCCATGTTTCTGCACTTTTGACTTGCTCAATGGTTTGACTCATGAGAGCAGAATAATGCCAAGGTGTTATGGTCTGGAAGTACAGCTCTCTGCAGATAGGGGCTTGGCTGGGGCTTGAGTGATTACCTAAGAGGAGCAGCCTGCACCTGAACACAAAGCTTCCCATGGAATCATGCTCCAACAATCAGTCCCATCTGAGATGCTCCCCCTCCCCGCAGTCCCACCCCAGCTAGTAGCACATGAGACCTGGTGCATATATATGAACCACAGTGAGAAAGAGGAAATGTGGTAAGAAATACCTCTTTGCAGTCGTCCCCTCTTGCTCCTCTCTGTGCCCACATAGCCAGCGGGTTCCTCATGGCCAAGCTGAATGAGAAGACGGGAGAGGAAACAAAGAAAAGGAAAGGCAACCCCAGTTTCAGGGAGAAGTAGCACCAGTGAAGCCCTGTCTCGTGCACATAGCCATGCCAATGTACCAATTATCCTCTATAAATAGCTGCCAGCAGATGTTCAGCCGGCAAGTGGCTGTGTCAGTTGAAGCCATTACAGCTTGCAGATGCTTGGCGAAGCCCTCCAGCCAAAGATTACCTCTCCCGCAGCTCTGCTGGCAATCAGCTCTGCTTCAAGCAGAAGTCAGCTGGATTAGCTCATACCACCTGGATCAGCTGCTCGAGCAGTACTGGCTGACTGAGCTGGGGCAGATAAGGGAGTGCTCACATGATGCTCGTGGCTGGTAGCGACCAGAAGCCAGACACCTTGCAGATTAGAGGGAGAGATCTGGAGGAGGGTCTCTGGCCTTGCTCTGACCTCTCCCATCACTCCATCCCCTCTTCCCCCACTCCCCAGTAACCAAACTAAAGCAAAACAAAAACTCTTTAGTCTCTATGGCAATTCTTGAACAGAAGTTGCCCTTTTACTGTGACTTGGGCAGCACCTAACACAGACCACCTGTACATCTATCATGAGAAGCAAAATAAAGGGTGAGCGGACATTTTTGCAGGACAGCCATCCATAATTAACCTTTAGGCTGTGTATCGCAGCTTGTCCAAGCCACATAAAGCACCTTTAACTCCTTCCTTAGCGTAGCCAAAAAAGAGTAGTTTGGTCCTATTCCTCCTCTTCTTTTCTGTGCTCAGTATTACATTCACAGCCATATAAAGAAACAATGATGTGAACATATGGCTTTTCTCTTTCTGTGCTGTCATGTATATGGTAAGATACACACAGATGTAGGGAAACAAAACAAAACAAAAAAACCACCAACAAATTGCAAAGTGCCAGAGCACACAGATCCCTCCCTCTCCCAAAATGGAACAGACAAGCTAGGAAAACTGCAAGCTGATAGGGATCTTGTGATTTCTTTCCTTCTCCTTTCTTCATCTCTCTCTCTATTTCTTGGCCTCTTGAAGCCTCTAGCAAAGTTGGTATCATTTGCCTACTGGCTGGACTCAGATAACAGTGATACACATTCTGCTTCCCAGCCTCAGCAAAACTATTTTTGCTTTTGTTAAGCCTGGAATCCAAATTTAATTAACGCAAAAAATACAATAAAAATAAACCATGAGACAATTGAACTCTAGGTCATAAAAGCAGAGAGGTGATTGACGGCTGAGAGGAAGAGGGAGGTGAGTGATGCGATCAGCTTCCTTCTGGTTCATCCATTCACCTAGGGGGAATGGATTTGCAAAAAATCAAATATGATATCAGTATGGATGCTGGGTCCAAAGCAAAATATAAACTTGCACACACAAAAGAGAGAGATCCTATCTCTCCTGATAAATTCCCTGGGAGAGAACTCAGGAGCTTTAGCCAAGCCTCACAGAGCAGTGAGCTCCTGACTCGCATCCAAGAGGCGTGAGCGTATTGCCTTGCCCAGCACTAAGTTTGCAAGCTGCAGCTCTTCTGTGAGATATTAGCTATTACTCCAGTGCCTTGGGGAAGCCTCAGGTGGCTCAAGTTGTCCTTGAAGATAGATATATGTGTAGAACAATTGTTCCATGGAACAGCATTTTGTCAAGGTGTGTGACAGAGGAAGAACTGCAGTGCTATGACAGGGGGGAAGGAAATTGCTTTTAGTAGATCCCACGAGCCATGGTCCTGCTGTTTAGCATACCCTGAGTCCCATGGTTTCTTTCCTGGTTTGAGATTTGGAGTAACCAATGTCTCAGTCATGGGTCTTCCTGACACACAGAACAATGGAACAGGACAAGCAATCAGCAAGAGAGCAATTTTCTCCCGATGCTCTTAGCAGGGAACTGTATCTTTCATCCTACTTGAACATAATCCCCTTGGAGGAGAAAAAGTGTCCAAGCTGTTTACATATATCAGAGCAACCCAACAGTAGAGCTGCTTCTGCAAGAGTTCCCCAACTAGTTTCCAATCTGATTGGCCCAAGTTTGCAAAGACGTCATTATTCAAATAGTTAACAAATCCAGCTTGTGTCTGAAAGGGGTAAGGGAGCAAGCAAAGGGAGAAGTTGTGTTGGCAGGAGAGGTGTGACAAGTCTGGAGGGAAGTGATTTCTCTCATCAGCACAGCTGCTGGCAGAAGGCACATCTGTCTGCACTGTTAATCTCTATAGAGATTGTGAGTGGGGTGCTATGGGGAGGAGGTGGTTCACTCCTCTGAAAGCCAGCGAATTATCTAGTGCAGCTTCTGGCCTCACATAAGCCATAGTTTTTAGCCTGAAATGGTCCCAGTGAGGGAAGGGAAGGGAAGAGAATTAGTTTAAGAAATGCTGGACCTTCACTAGGAGGATCTGAAAGCCTATGTCCAGAGATGCAAAGCTTCAGAGCCACAGAAAAGTCCAAATAATAGTCAGTTATACAATGAAACAAGCCATCAGGGCAGTCATTTGCATTTCTTGTAACTGGTAGATCCTCACAGTACAAGATCTTCAGGAATTTACCTCGTATCATCTTCTTTGCCTCTAAGCAAGAGAGAAGACTGAAGTACTGAACATGTACTTTTTTTTGGTATACAACTACGGGGTTTTTTCTGCATATAGTAAATTGATTACCTGGAGCTGAAGACAGATTTCTTGGACTCCATGTCACTGCATATCTCACAGCCTCTGCCTCTACCTAGTGTGAGCACAGAAGAAACCCATCTGTGACAATTCAGTGCTGCGCCCGAGCCATTTCCATTCCAAAGGAAAAACGGGGTTTTACCTTCAGGCACATGAATTCAGACATGCTGCTCCCAGGCCCCTTGGTACTGCCTGTTGCTCTGTGAACTCATTGCCTTAATTAGGACTTGTTCAGCCTTTCTGTTGCTGGGTGGAGATGTGCCATGAGCTGACTCGTTTCTAGGGTCTGAATTTTTCCCCTCTTTCTTTCCAGCAAAATCGTAGCAATGCCTGTTTCATGTTGTTCCATGGGGCTTCCCTTTGTAAAGAAAACTCATCAGCCTTGCTAATATAACCACTCAGCAATGCCATGTCAAAATGTGAGTAAATGAATAACCACAGTCTTTTCAACACATCTTTATGTGCAAACAGATGTTTAGAAAGAATCCAGTGTGCTGCAGGAAAAAATGTCAGCAAGAGATAAGGTCTAAGCAGTTGGGATCTGGAACCTTATGCTGCAGGCATGGCCACTGCAGCCAGTGGGGTCAAATGGAGAGAAACACACTTCCTGGAACATGAAGTTCTAAACTGTTGGCATCATTAATTCTTAGATCCTGACTAGTTTCTATTTCACTGCCACCTCACCACTCCCCCTACAGTAGTGATTTCTCTTTTAGTTTGTGGATTCTTTTATGAGTTTTCCACCACATGCTTCAACTCTGTTAGAAATGTCACATGAAAAAGGATTTGCTTGTTTGTTTGTTTGTGGCAGGGATGAACTATGTTACTGTATTCATCACTCATATCCCTCTTAGGAGTAATCCATTGAACCAGGCAGAAAATCACAGACCTTTACTTGCAGCAGTGTACTCCAGAGCTTCTGCAGAGCCTTAGAGTTTGTTGTGAAACAGCCATCACGAACGACTCCAGAGGAAGGAATGGTGTGCTTCTGTAAGTGACATTGTACATTTTGGGTACGAATGTCTCAAGTTAGAAGCACCATAGAGAGAAAGAGGAAATGAACTGTAGGCTAATCCATCTAATTCAGCTACTTCTGTGTCTCTTAGTAGGCATTGCTGTTAATTTCCCATTTTGTGGAGTACAGTTAAAGCATAACTCTCACACTTCAGTGTTTCTTCCTACCTTAATCTTAGATGTCTACAAGGGAGATACTGCAGGCTGAGCAAGTTTTCCAAGCTCATTTACAAAGAGTGGAGAGAAGTCACTTTCAGAAGGTGATTTCCCTGTCTGCACATACATGTCTAACCCATTCCAAAATATTTCACTGGAGATTCCTTCATTGGCTCTGTCATGACTTTCTACACCTTGTTAATGCACCTTCCTGTTGGAAGGAGCTGATATTTGTTAATTGGGATGTGGGAGTCCTCTGCTATAGTGTTTTTTGCTCCTAATAAAGCAAAACAACAGATGCATACTGTGTCCAGGTCATGAGTATATTTTAGGATGACCATCATTCTAGGTAGGTAAGATAATGGTGAGGTTGATTACTAATAAACAGAAAGAAGTTCTAAGAAAAAAAGTTAAGACAAAAGGATATTTGTTGATTCCCAACTGGGCTTCCATAGGGTCAAAGTTTTACACCCATGAATCCCTAGTGTGTTCATATGGCTCTGCATTAGCGTATGAAAAGATAAGGTGGTGCCAACATTTCCATTATGCTACTTCATTTGCAAAGTTTTGAAAGTCAGCCATAAATAAAAGCACTCTGGAAGACACTTTGGCAGATGGCATCCTGACTTGTTATTGAATCTGGTAGATTTTGCTTTCCATTTACATTTTTGGACTTTTTTTTCTGTTAAAAAGAAGACAAGAAAATGACTCCAGATAAACACAGGGCCCAAAACATTATGACACAAGAGCAATACTATGGGCTACAAGACCACTTAGCAGGAGAGAAAAATAATGATGTGCAAATATCTGAAGATCATCCAAGAAGAAAGATCAGTCATTCGGGGAGGTCCAGGGTGGAGGGGGGCTAACGCAAGATTTAGAGAATTAAGAGCAGTGGATTGAGGCTAAGCAAAGGAAAAATTAGCTTGAGGGAAAATTTTCCTAAAGTTGGACTAGTATCCCAAGGGAGGTGATGGAAACCTGATTGTTTGAGTCACACAGCCTTGGACTGGCCCTGTTTCTGAAGAACGTGTTGCGGTGAGCTATCCCACATGGGCAGGGAGAAGGCCTGCGTACCTTGGAGATTTCCATTCCCCACTTGGATGACTCACTTCAAAGTGCAGGATGAATTTTAAGCTGGTGGGTTAACTGCCTGAGCAATGCTTGCCAGGACACGTGTTTCTCTCTGCTAAGAAGGCAAGACTCCATGGCATAGAAAGTGCTGTTGTTTCACCTGCTCCAGAAGCATACCAGAAATTATCAGTTGTTAAGCCACCCCTACCCAGTAGCACCAAAGATGTGTGGAAAACGTTACTTTCCCTCTTGCAGCCCTGAGAGCTAATGAATTTTTATAGCCTATAGATATTCTGTTTGAAGTCATGAAATAAATAGGAATTGGAGGGGGGAAGCTGTTTCAGTGCCTGAGAAGACTGAGTATGTAACTTTTAATGGTGCTAACAGCAGACTGAGTCACACCTGAATTCCTGGGTCTCCCATTCTCTCTCCCTGTAGTTTCCTTGTACTGTTCAGGAGAGAAATAATCTCTGATTACCCTGCTCAGATGAACTCTATCTTTTAGTTGACCCTTAAGTTCACATAGCTGCTCTTCACAAATTAATCCAAACCTGATGCTGTTCTGGCCTGTGACTTTTCTAGGTGGAAGGCAGAGCCTCCTTTTCTTGAAGACTCAATTCAGGCAACATGAAAACTGATTCAACCATAGGATCTTCACTTTTTTCCTCCCTTTTCTTTGCAGCTTCTTGGAAGGCACCTCTCCAACTGCTCACTTTCTCCTACTGGTGCTGGAAACTGCTGGAAGCAATTGCTTGTGTTTACACTGGGTGGACATACTGATTAATTCCAGCACTAAACAGAGAGGCCAAACTCTTCATGAAATGATGACAGAATCCTTTTACACCTCTTACTTATTCTTCAGTACCAACACAATTCTTTGAGGTCTGAATGGGATCTGTGTCCCTGTACATTGAAACATGTCCCAGTATACTGAGGGGTTTAGTTTCCTACTGGTACGGTACTAGGCATCTAATTAGGTTAGTAGGCATCTTCAGAGAAGCTGCTATAGGTATGGAAGACAGATGAGTCGCAGAGTATGTCAAGGATCATAGCTATTGCTCTAGTGCAGGTTGAAAGGTTGGTTCTCAAACTAAAGCGGTCACTTGGGTAATTCCATATGGAGGAGTGAGTGCAGGGCTGACAAGGCTCAGAGAGGTTTCTTCAGATCTTCTCTGAAACCCAACTCATGCTTGTCCTGTTTGTTTCCTTAAGAAGAGCATCTGCACTCCTTTTCACAGATCTCCAGCAACAATGATATAAATAAAACCCAATACAACCCTAGGCTGCAGCACTGTCCTGACATCTTGTCCTGCCCTTTCCTGCAGGGGGGGCTTATTCCATGCAATGCCACTTGCAATCGACATGGAAACTTCAGAGGTTTTTTTGTGGAATTTTTTTTTTTTTTTTTTTTTTTTTTTTTTAGCACTGTCCCTTTTTTTTCTTCTAAATGTTGGCAAGGAAGCAGGAAAAGCTCTACCAAGTTAATGATTAATGCAAGGAATCACATCCTCACATATTGAACAAATAAATATAAGCTAATATAAATAGGAAAATACTCTTGGAATTTGTCAGTCAGTGGTCTTATTATCTTGAGCTCCAAAGCCAAAATTGCAGACTATGGTTTACAGATGCTTTTTCACCCTCCTCCTCCTTTTTCTTATTCTTTCCTTCTTTTTCTTTTTTTTTTTCTTTTTCTTTTTTTTTTTGTTTCATGGCAGCTGAAAGGGGCTTGTGGCTTCCTTGCAAGAAATTGCTCCTCTGACAGAAAAATCGCTCCCCTTTTCAAATGAGTTTGGCAAATGTTAGTGAAAAGGTTGCTAGTAAATATTCTTTGAAAACATTTATAGGTTTCTGAGGCTGCATGAAAACTGGCTGGGCTGCAGTTCACAGAACTTCTGCTCCATCAGAGACCCGGGAAATTCTTCACCGTGTATTCTGCCCCAACTACTCCTCCGTTCCCAGGATGCTTGAGACACCACTTTCTGTTGAAAAGTCCCACATGCGAGAAAAGAAAGGGAAGAAAAAATAAGGACAAAAGAATGTAAAAGAAACCCACGTTTTTATCCCTTTTTTCATCTGGTTATCTGATGGAGGAAATTACAAGCAGTCTTCCTACAAACTTAGGTGCTCAGCTCTCAGGGACAAGTTAATGGGGGATTTTGCTAGGGTCATTGATAAAGTGGTGCAAGAAGGCTCTTTTCTATGTACTATGTTTTGTTAGTTTGGGTTGCTTTTGTTGTTCGTAATGTCCTAGATGTACTCTTGATTTTCCTGAAGCATCTTTTCCCCAGCTTTCAAATGACAACAGTTTTATTTAAGTGAGTTTGGAACTACTCCAAGTTTCCACTGAGGTTCCAAGTCAGAAAATGCACTAGGAAGGTAGGTATATTTGTCAGCGCACTGCTAATCCCAGGATTAGTTTTGAATCAGTGATATAGAAGCAGAAGTTCCCATGACAGCAATAAGCAGTGAAAGATTGAATTTTCAAGTTCCAGCTTTGCAATGTTCCTTCTTTGCTCAACGGCCATCAGGAAGGGAGAACCTGGTGAACCTGTTCCTACTTTAGGGTTCATGAGGCTGAATTTGTGTGCCAAAATTTGCATTTTGCATTATCAGAAAATCTTCCTCTAGATAATATTAATTATCCCAGAATTACTCATTAAATTAAAAAAATCCCACAAACTACTGATTGGTCAACAGAAAAATATTACACAAGAGCTCCTCTATATAAGAAGTTTTTACTAAGTTCCTCTCCTCCCACTTTTTCTGCTCCAAATCTGTGAGTTGCACTTCGCTAATATGGACTTTTGGTTGCAAGTCCCTCCAGGATCCCATACGATATGAGTTTGATGGTCTCAGTACTCTTCTTTCTGGACCAAATGTAAGGGTCACAGAAAATTCCCAGTACAGTTGGCAATCTTCTGTTAGAGTTCTCAGTTGGGAGGCCATGTGAAGCACTGGTCAAAGCTGCAACAAAATTTGAGCCTGTTTCAGAGTTCGAAGGGGAAGAAAAACAAACAAAAAAATCCCTTTGCTAATTCCCAACATTTCTGCTGACTCAGTACCCAAACAACTGGAAGTTTCTCCTTGACTGGGAGGGATGTGTCCAAACACAAAGGCTGGATCTGGCCACACTTCTGTGTTGTAAGAATGTTTGTAACCAGACCTCCACTCAAAACTTGGCCCCTGTCCAGTGCTCACAAAGCAGAATGAAACCCCTCTTTGATTGTTTAACGCAAGCCAGGAGCTAGACACAGCCATGGTTTTGGATGGGACAGTGGGGATAGGAATAGCTGGGGCCAAAGAGTACACACTACACCAGGTAGTGATAGCAAGGGGCAACAAACAGCAGTTCGAGGCCATAATAATTCACATTCAGGGAAAACCCAAGGGCCTGCTTCAGACTGGGACTCACCTTTCTGTTTTTCAAAGCTGAATCAGAGTCTCTCCATAAGGCCCAAGTCTTCCCAAATTCTAGTGTTAATGCTGTAGATTCAGCAGAACTGTGCTCAAACATTGAGCTCTGGGAGATTTCCATGTCAGTAGTTTTGCTAGCTCTGTCCTTTTTCTGCACTTCCCTCAGAGCCCTTTCCCATAATTTCTCCAATTGCTCTAAGAGCCTGCACTGCTGGGGTTGGCCACATAATCAATTTACCATCCCCAGGCTTGGCTGACTTTGATAAAGAGGATTTAGGGGGTTAATTCAAGCCCTCATATTTTTGAGGGGACGCTATACTTAGGAAACTTTTCTGCGTTGCACTTCAGCATGGATTAGTTGTTCTGCTTCCCATAAAACCTTATGTCTGCCAGCTTGCCCAGGATTAGAACTAAAATGGAGCGTGTAGATCCCATTGCCGCAAATAGAGCTTCTGCAACAGGGCTGCTTTGCTTGGGATATGAGCCAAAGTTATAAATATTGAGGGCCTGAATTTTCAGCCCATCACAGTTGCAGTATATATATGTAAGTATATATGTATATATATACATACATAGATATGTGCTTAAGTGTGAGGTACTTCATACCCATGGTCACCCTCAGTGCACAAAAGCAAACTTGTCACACTGTCCTTGAAACCTTCAAATGCTAGGACAGAGCCATGCTACTAATAGCAGTGTTTTGGGACAAAAATAAAAAAGTTAAAGTTTGTCCTCAACGAGACAGACTGTATTTTTCACCTCTCTAAGGACACATCTCTCTGTGACATGGCTTTGTCTGATATTCAGAAGCAAAGACCACCTGGAGACCTGCTTGAAAAAAAGTAGCTTTTCCTTTTTATGGTTTCCAATGAAATCTCCAGCTCTGATTAACTGTGCCTGACAGATTTCCCAAGGGGAGGGTCTTCCTTGGGAATACAGAAGGGAAATGTCAGATACTAGTCAGCTTGTTACTCAAAGGCTGTTGTCTCTTCCTTTGGCATGGTTGTAGACCTTGATTAAATCTCGAAAGGGGCACAGCTGTTCCTGATGCTAACTGCCAACCTCCTCTTTAAAAGAACAACGTTAATTCTCTGTGTTGGTTATGTTACTGCTCATGAAAGACTTGCCAATGGAGGTCCACAAATGTGAAAGCTGGAGGTGTGCAGTGGAATTGCCAGGTCACAGCCTGAACCAGTGGTTGAGCACGAGGTGAGAAGGCATGGCTAACCCAGGGCATTCAGGTGCAAGCAATGCACCCAAGTGACTGGAAGGGGTGGAGCCAGGATCCACTCCTTCTCACACTCATTTAAGGGTTAGCAGCAGATCAAGTAGCATCCCTCTGGATAGAGATTGTGCTCTTTCCAAGCTGTCACTGGTTGTCAGGAGAGGTAAGCTGATTTTCCTTCTTTATTATCTGTTATTGCTTTGTATTGCTTGTATCCCATTTTCAGGCACTGTTATTGCCTTTTTTTAGTCCTACATAGTGTAGGAACTCTGAGCTGTGCCTTGAAGTATCAGTCTCCAAAGGAGGAGAGCCATTAGGGTTGTGATGTGTTGCTGGTCATGAACTGTTTGTGATATGGTTGACTTAGTTGGTCCAGAGACACCCAGTATTGAAGGCAGAGTGAGGGCCAATGGAGAGAAGTTCAAAATCTTGATTTCTGACAGTCTCTGAGTTGGGGCTGCTTTGAATTGCTGTTGGCTGCGTAGATGTGTGGGTGCTGCTGAGAAACTAAATTAGTACCCACCTGTCTGAATTCCTACTGTCCCAAACAGGTACAAGCATCTCCCACACTCCTGCAGACTTGGAAGGAAGTGGAGACAGTGGTGAGGGATTGGAACAGGCTGCCCAGGAAAGTGGTGGAGTCACTATCCCTGGAGGGTTTCAAGAAAAGAGTGGGTGCGGCACTGAGGGACATGGTCTAGAGCAGTGGCAGGCTTGGGCTGACAGTTGGATTTGATGATCTTTTTGGTCTTTCTAAACTTAATGATTCTATGATTCTGTAAATGCATGCAAAAAAAAGCACCTGAAGCAGAAACCTCTACAGCTGCTGCAATCACAGGAATAAGTAGGGAATCCTATCCCTTTTCATACCAACCTTGCCTTCTCTTGCAGACTATGGTAGCCCAAGAGCCTTGCTGTTGCAAAATCCCTGGTATAGGTGAAAGGGTGCAAAAGCATGTTGCTTTTCTTTTATGCATCCAGGTTGGTAACACCTAAAAACCCCACTTCAAGCTCAGAAGCCTCCTTTAGAGGGTATTATGTAATGAGCCAAAGTGGAAACAACCATGCCTGACACTAAAAGTTTATAAATTTAAGTGGATATTCTATGCATCTGTCTTAAATCTGCCCGCTTCTTGCTGTGTGGGTCACCCTCATGCCAAGTTTTCCTTGTAAATCAGGAGCAAAAAATATACTCCAGGCTTGGTGCCATGCAGTGAAAACACATGTCTTGTCTGCACATAATTGTACAGAAACTGGAGCCTTTTATTTTCCGTGAGAACAGGGCCCTGACAATCAAATCCTGTCTTTCTGAGACACTTATCTGGCATCTTGTCACGTAGTTTCTGAGGATTTCATAGGTCTGCCTGTATTTATCTTCCCTAGAGTCCTGCAAGGTTAGGAGGTGCTGTAGGTTTTGGGCTGATTAATAAAAAGATATACAGAGAGAAGAATTAACTTCATTAAAAAACATCAATAATTTCATCTAACACTGCCCATGTTAAATTCTCTAACTGAAAAAAATATATATTTGTATGGTATCTCAAAAATTATTCCCGTTTATATTTTGAAATGCTACATAGATGTATCTAAATTTAACTTTTATAAAGCAGAGATAATACACTGCTCTTCTCCCCACCTTTTTCCAGACCTTGGAAATCAAACAGAAAGGCTTGTTTTGGGCTGGATTAAGTGTTTATATTTGACCTCCCAATAAAAAAAGCTGATTTTTATTGACGATGCTTAACTGGAAACACTTCAGATAAATCTCAGTTTACGTATTTTGAATTTTATCTAAACCTGGCTAATAAACCAAAACTATCTTGTTCCAGTTACCACCTATCTATCCTATCAATGAAGGTTGTGGTATAGGTGATTTAAATTCTTTGCCTGTGGTCACATAGGGCACTGGTGACAGAGAACAGCTTGGAGGTCTTTCTGTCCTCAGCCACTGTGCTGAAGTGCACCTAATGGGACTAATCCTTCTCCTCAAGGCCTTTCCAATTACTTCATAACTCTGGAAACAAAGTGAAATTCTCTTTTGAAGTCAACCAACAAACTGGACAGTAAGAATGAGTACCAGGGTTTTTCATATTCTGAGGATTTTTCCTTCTTCGCTTCCCCTCCCCTTCTCTTTTCTTTCCTTCTGGGAAATGATCTTTCACACAGTTAAGACATGCTTCCCCCCTCCCCACCCCTTGCATATTTTCTGTTTCTGCTTTTTTTCCACTGTAAATGTGGAAGATTTCTGATTTGAAAAGCATATTTTCTCTTCTGTTAGAAATGGGTAGAGGTCTGGCAAGCTTGGCCTTTGCCATCTGCCCTGTCAGTGAGAGCTCTTGTTCATGCAACTTAGCCCATGACAATGACCTTCTCTCACCCTCCTTCTGCAGCATGAGATTTGAGGCTATTGCCGCAGAGAAAGCGAACAGGCATGGTTCCTTCTCTGCCAGGACTGATCCATGTGTGTGAAATCCATGGAAGTCAGGAACCAAAGTACCCTCAGTGTCCCTAAATACCTTGGTGTGGCTGGGCACAGGCCTGCCTCTATGCTGCTCAGCTCAGTGTCCTGAGTAATCCCCTGCTGAATTTTCCCACCCTGTGGAGGGAAATTAAATTATCTCTCGGAGCAGGGAAATCCCCAGAATGGCCTTAAACCATGCTCTTCAAAATGCAATCGACACTTTGCAATTTGCTCTGTTCATGCCTGCGCGTGCAGATGCACACAGCAGCTTGCTTTGCAATCCTCTGCTCAGTCTTCCCCAGGGACAGCCATAGGAGTTTATTCTACAGCAAATCTCATATAGGGTGGGGAAAAAAATGGATCATCTTGCTCCTCTTGTGCTTCTTTTTTTTTTTTTTTTTCCTTCTGGGCTAGTGTCAACACTCTTTAAGAGTAGCAAAGGTTAAAGACTCCTCAGTATCATCAATCCAATCTAGCTGTAGGTGTCCCCATTAACTGCAGGGGAGTTGGACCAGATGACCTTTAAGGGTCCCTTCCAACTCAGATGATTTTATAATCTTTTACCCTGTTTATTCTCTGCAGCTCTAAGTTAGACATACCAAGTGGGCTTGGAGAGTCAGGCAGATAACCTATCTCCTCTCCCAGATGTTTAAGGGAAAATTTGCAAGTTTTTGCCAGAAAGCAACAGTTCCTGAGTGATCCATTCTCTTGACCATGTTCCACCTCCACCAGGTACTTTAGGGATCTGGAAAACTCACAGCTGACCATGGTTCCTCAAGAGCATGGTGCTAGGCCCCAAGATGACCTGCTTCTGGTCCCCTCCCCAGCTATAGTGGGCTGGGGGACATGCACAGGACCATAGTCTTCCTCCAGTGTTCGTATAGGTGTGAGCACAAGAGCTGGGTACTGACCACAGATGGAGCCATTTGCTCACTGAAGCTGTGAGCTTCCAGCTGGTGATGGGAGATGTCCCAGGAGTGCTAAATCACCTGGCTGAGCTAACAAACAGATGGGATCCATGTGGCCCTCTGAGCCACGTGATGGTGCTTTGAAGGTTTCCACACAAACTCAGGAACAGGGCCCTGTGCACCTCTGGTTCTGAATGGCAGAAATATTTCAGATGCTCTGACAGGTTCAATAAGAAGCCCAGGCTCCACAAAATGCTGCTGCCTGTAAATTCTGGCCTTCTCTAATTCAGCACAGGCTTTCCTTGCAACAGGCCCCCTCTGTTTTTGCTCAAAGTGTGTGTTCTGAAAAAAGAGTTGGGGAGGCAGTCATATAAATGGTACTGATCTGCAGAGAGAAGAGGGACTGCAGTGTAGCAGAGACAAGGGGCAATGCTTCCCCCTATGAAAGGCTGGCTGGGAAGTGATGCCATATGCATCCTTGAGTTGTATGAAAGTGCTTTCCCAGCTGTGCTCACCTGGATGTTGCCTAAAAATCCAGCTGAGGCAAGAGCCAAAGTTTAATGAGAAGAGCATAGGGGCTGCCAGCTGGGTCAGGAACTGTTCCCATGGTCACAGAGTTTACAGGACAAAGCAAGGGACATGCGTTTGCTACAAATGTCTGAGAACAGGAAATGAATTGAACAAGGAAAGGGGGGTGAGGAGAAAGAAATTGCAACCAGTGATGAGGTTTGGCTTTGGGTGGAGGTACCGCAACCTCCCAGAGAAAGGCAATGAACTGGGGCAGGTAGGACATTGTTTCCCTTCCCCCATCCTGGAGTAAGGGAGAAAAGCCATGTGAGGGTGTCTGTGGGGATAACATTGGGAGTATTTATGCTTCGAAACTCTCCATAGGGGCACATTGCACTCAACACCCTGCACAAGACTAAGGAAAGCTTTTCTATAAGACACTGAGTGCTGGTAGTGAATGCCCCTTGACTAAGATACAGGAGCTCCAAGCAGAATGCAGCTCATTGTCCAAAGGCATGTGATACACTTTTCTGAGTTGTCCCTCCAAAAAGAACATCTTTTACTGGAGAAATTGTGTTCTCCACCCCTGCTACCACTCCTTGCTGACTCGCATCACTGAAGATGCTCATACCCATCTGCCCCAGTTTGTCTGCTGGAGGTCTGCTCCCAGGTGGCTTCAGAGACGTTCTAGCCTTATACTCCATGGGGATTTCTCCCATGTCTGCACTAAAGTTTCAAGGATTCACTTGCCCTCTGGCCTGGAGGTTTGGACACCTGCCTGCAATGTTAAGAGGCACTGGCTGGGATTTCCCCATCGGCCTGCAGGAATCAGGTGCCCAGGCTGACCACAATGGAGGAGTGCCTCAGTTCCTCAGGCTCCCTTCAAATCTCCAAAGGCTGCCAGGACCAGGTGTTGTGCTGGCTCCAACATCCCTAAATCCAACTCCTGTTGCCAGCGGGGATGCAGAACCCATCTCTGTTGCTGATGTCCCCAGCCTGTCTGCAGATGTGCCTTCTTTTTGCTCCCGGACCTCTCCAGACTGATTGAGTTTGTGGGGTTTTGGTGTGGTTTACACAGATTCTTTGGGAAAGTTTCTCACACCGACTTGCCCCTGAGTTCCCATACTAAAAAGAAAAAAAAAAAAACCAATCCTGGCATTGCACTTGCCAGAACTTTTAGCTAAAGTTAAAGCCAGTAGCTGCTGCTTTTTTTTTTTTTTAAAGTGGTTGTTTTAATTTTAAAAAGATAAATAAATTCAAAGGCACCAGTCCAGGCACTGGTTTTAATTTCTGGGAGAAGAAAAAAGCATCTGAAATCACTACCAGTTTTTTTTTTCCTTGTAACTTAAAGTGACCATAATGAACACATTTTTTTTGACAATGATCAGTGATGTCCTCCAGACATTCAGAACAGCCATCTTTATGGGCCATCCTGTCTGCAGATGTCATTTTGGTGCAGCAGAGATTGCACCTTCACATACTTAGCACCCTAGCTATATATTTATTCATTCATTTTTTCAGCAGAATTACTGTTACAGTAGGTAGAAATGTGCCCTGGACAAACAGATACAAACTTTTCTTCCAGCCATTCTTTGGGCTCTGAGGGACAAAAGGTTATTCTGGCCCATCTCTAAGATAAAATGGCAGAAACTGCTGATGTATCTGGAAGACTTTACACCCAAAAGATTTGGCCCATGTTTTCTTCTGTTTAGTTGTTTTTTTTTATTTTATTTCACCATTTTTAAGTGGTTTGCAGCAGATATACTCATGCCAGTAACTGAGTGCAACCTGAGTCACTGTTTTATATATATCTGTCCATAATGCCATGGAAATGACTTTCCCCACTTCTTGCCAAAGGGGAAGAGAGTTCAAGGGAGAGTAGGAGGAGATGATAAAGAGTAGAGGATTCTCCAGCCTTATCCAACCCCTCTCCTGAGACTTGTAGAGCCTGCTTTTTAACAGA
Source organism: Pavo muticus (assembly GCA_016647715.1). Taxonomy (NCBI): domain Eukaryota; kingdom Metazoa; phylum Chordata; class Aves; order Galliformes; family Phasianidae; genus Pavo; species Pavo muticus. Next base: position 887,020 of record JACDJE010000134.1, read on the forward strand.
TGGACTAAATCTGCTATCAGATTAGGTATTAGAAAGAATTTATTCTCAGAGTGGTTAGGCTGCCCAGGGAGGTGTTCAAGAAAAGGGTGGATGTGGCACTGAGGGACATGGTTAGTAGGCAATATTGGTGGTAGGTGGATGGTTGGACTGGAAGATCTTAAGAGCCTTTTTCAACCTCTATGATTCTATGATGATAATATGGAGGTATTGTGAGGAATGGTCTTGAAGGGACTATAAAAAGTGGAGGTTTACAATGGCCATGCTGCATGCAGCATAACAGTGAAAGCTTCAGTCACTTTTACACTGTCTGATATGATTTTTGCCTAGAGCCAGTTTGGAAGGAACAGATTTGAGTCCTGTGAGTGCACCACTGGGTATCTGTCCTTCCCCTGCTTGTTGTGCTCCAGCCCTAAACACAGCCACTGTGCCTTCTCTAGTGATGAGCAAATGTCTAGCTGCTTATTAAAGGAGGACTCTCAGGCCTTGTTTTTTGGGGATGGTTTGTTTTTCTTTTCACCAGTGACATATTTCCTAGAACCTCAAAGCAAGGGACTAAGCCAGGGGCTCTGTAGCTCTAGCCACTTGCAGCTCCCAGGCTTTGCCCCACATTGCTGCATGGAGGAGGGAGGTGTGGCTAAGGAACATGGTGTTTCACTCACACCTGGCCCCAAATCTGGACCTGTTTGGCTACCAGAGTCAAATTCAGATCCATTTCTCAAAGTCTTCTGCTCAGGGAGGTGATGGAGTCACTGTCCCTGGAACTGTTCAAAAACCGTGGAGAAGTGGCACTGAGGGATAGGGTTAGCGGACATGGTGGAGATGAGTTGACAGTTGGACTGGATGATCTTTGTGGTCTTTTCTAACCTTAATGATTCTAATCATAAATGTAGCCATTTGACTTGTCAGCTTGCACTATGGTGGTATAAAGCAAGGCAGAAAATCCAGCAATTCTGGGTTGGCCAGCAATGTCCTGTGACTGTGGGGTTCTCAGTCAGCATCTGTTGAGGCAGCATTGACAAGGGCACATCTTTATAGGAAGTGCAGTGTTACAGATTACAGACTTGTATTTGGTCTGAGCTTTGCAAGAAGTTCAGCTCGCCGGGAAGGATTTTGGGACCTGGCAATGTGGTCAGGCAGGACTTTCTCCTGCCTCCCTTCTTTTTTTTTCTTCCTGAATTATTTTGTTGGACTGAGTGCTGATGTTTTAGGCAGTACTCAATCAACTCTGAACAAGATATCATCAGAAATGAGCATGTCTTCCAGGAGATGAGAGAAGCATGATGGGGCAACACTTCTTATCTCCTCTGGCAACACAGCGTCTAATTTGTTGAGGACCGAAGCACCCTTTCAAGTCTTTTGTATTAAAGAAAAATACCAATTGAAGTGCAGAAGAAACCCTGTGAAGATCAAGTCCCTGCTGAGGCTCTAATTGGACCTGATTGTCTACTCCTGGAAGGGTCTGGTATTGGTGTTTCTTCCTAACTGCCTTAGGTGGGTAGCACTCAGGGGCTGCCCTGAGTGATGTGTGCTCTAATGATTGAGATAGCTGTGGGCCTTTTCCCATCCTTCTATGTCCCCCTCTGCTGTTTGCTTGCAAACTGCTTCACAAGAGGAGGCAGATCCCTGTCCTGAAAAGAGAGGGAAGTTTTTGCTTGCATGTTACCAAAGTAACCAAGAAAGCAACCTCCTGACACTGCTGTGTGAGCACTCAGCTGGTTTAATAGCCTTTTGGCAAGGTCCTTCCCACCAAATGATATTACCAGAGCCCATGAGCAGAGCCACTCTAATGAGGAAAACTCCTGCCTTCTGCAACTGCTAATGTCATAAGTGGCAATTTTATGGCTAAATCAGAAGACAAAAAAAAAAAAAAGAGAAAACCTCTCTGTTTTAAAATGCAGCCAAAGAAATCTGCAGGAATCTACTGCTGCCAATTATTTTAACAGCTCCAACCTGTTTCCCCAGCAGTAGGAAAAAAATAAAAATACCCCCTCCAGCCCCTCCTTCCCTGTCCTTTGGGAAAAGAGGGGTTTGGATTAGCTCTTCAGAATGAAAACAAACACATCGGGGCTTTTATAGAGCCAAGCTGTTCCTGTGCCTTGAGAATGAAGCGAGGAAAGATCTAACAGGTGCTGCATGATTTTATATGGCAGCGTCGCAAGAGGCGCTGGTTCTCGCTTGTGAAAGAAGGCTTTCTTTGCCCTTCAGCTGGTGCCCTCCTCTATCCCCGGAGCTGATGGCTTTAGTTTAACGACCTATGGTGGTTATTTAAGCTTGAAGCAATGCCAAAAAGCTAAGCTTGTGTCTGTCACGTTCCTTCCCCACTGCCAAAGGCAGCTCCTGGAGTGAGGGACCCCCTTGACGGCTGGTGGGGCTCCTACTCTGCTCCATGGGTTCTCCAGGGAAACCTGCTTACAGCTAGGGTCAGGACTAGAAAATCAGTTTCACCAAACAACCCAGCTTTATCAACATTCCAAGCTCAGGTCCATGTGAAGGCAATCCTACAAAACTCTGCCTCCTCAACGTCCCAGGTGAGATCCCCATTTTGTGCCATTAGAGAGCAAGAGCCTTGCATTGTACAGTAACAAATGGTTCTGAAATGCTTAAAAGCCCTGAACAACCCTGGGACAAGTATTTCTCCTTGTTAAAAGGAAGAAGCCATTGGATGGAGAAAGATTGACCAACAGCAAACTGGAAAAGCTTTCAAAATCTGGTAACATATAGATGTAAGCACTGATATAGTTTCCAGGGAGTCCCCATATGAACCCTCCAGGCCCCAGCCACTCCTTGCAATTTGTTAAGCAAGGAGCTACAGAGGTCTCCACATCCTTTGGAGGAGAGGTGTAGCCTGTGACCGCATCCCTGTGACACACAGCTACCAGGCAGAGGTGATGCAATGAGGATGCAGGAGGTCAAGTCACAACTATTTTAGAGGGTGTGCTGGGACAAAGACTTGAACTGAGCCACATTTGGGGCTGGCCTTTTATTGTCTTGCAGCTCTTGCCATAAAAATAACCTCCAAATTAGTCCCAGCTGTTAGCAGGTTTCATCATTAAAATTTTGTTTGGTATCCGAGAGGGAGGAAATGAGCCAGTTAAAGAACAATATTGCACTTTTTCTCTTTATTCCTTCTCTTTCATAATCCCCACACATATACCACACCATGCAGACCTGGGTGTCTCCATTGGGTCTGGTGAACTACTGTCATATAAGACAGCAGACATCATTCCACATACTTTCAAGATTTCTTTCAGGAATCATTGTCTTCCCCCTTGACACGTGCTGTCACACACACAAGCAAAGGAGCAAATGCACTGAGGGAAAATTCAAGCTATAAGCAAACCTTCAAAGTCACATTTTTAGTTGTCTGGAAATGCGGCAATACCATGCAAGGCTGGCTATTGTGTGGATCCACTAAGCAGACTAATCAAGTGCAGATCAGCAGCAGGGAACATATGCAAACCACTCAGCTATGCATCCAGATAAATATGGAAGCCTTTTAGCATGTGGCTTTCTTGCAGCTCCAGGATGGCCTTCAGCTGTGCCATACTTGCGGAGGGACATCCCTGCAATGTGGAGGAAACCCTAGCTGTATTGCTCCAAGACCTGGATGTCCCTCAATGGCTGATGTTTTGGCTGAACTGCAGCTTGGTCCAGTTCTTTGCACTGGAGTCCAAAGACTTTGCTAACTAGTCACCAGGGTGGGTATCTTCTGGTAACATGAAAGTAAATTCCATGGAAGTGATAGAACCATCTTGCTATGCTTGACAGCAAACTTTGTTTGGGATCTTGCGACTGTTTTGTTGTTGTTTGTTGTTACGAAAACAGAAAACTTTTGTGGAAATACATTCTTTTCAGATAGAAAAGTGTTTTTTACACTAAATGGTAGCTGTGGTCAAGGAAGGAGGGATGACGTGTTCTTTTGAAGCGGGGACATTCTGCCTCAAATTCTGGCTGTATTTCACCTGTTTTCTGAGTGCAAATCAGGGTCACTTCACCTTGGTGCTCTCAGAAGAAATCCCTATTCACTGATGGCTCTGAGCCCTTAGCTGAACAAACCCACATAAAGGGTACACACTGCTAAAGAGGCAGAAGGCTGTGACACAGATAAGAGGAGTTTTAGGGAAAAGGGACAGCTAAAGGAGATGGTAACTTCCTTGGGGAGAGCCCTCTGGTGCCCGGCTTGTCCTGCCCTTGTTACCAAAGGATGGCTGTTTTAGGTGGTTGTGCCATTGATTATTTGTGGGGTGTGAAAAATAAGACATCTCCAATGTGGAGACTTTAAACATGGGCAGGAACCCACTCAGGAGCCACTCAAACCTGAGTTCTCTGCACTGTGGGTCAGGACTCTGCTCTCCAGGAGTAAGATGGGGAATTCAGCAAGGGGCATGAGGCAGTGAAGGCACTCGCTGTCTCTTGATAGTGTTTAAAACATCCCAGCTTCATTCCACACTGCAGCAAAACCTTGTTTCTGAAACTTCAGCACTTCTTTGTGAAATGACATTCTTGGTCTGGTGCCAGCCTGAAAAGACAGTCTCTAAGATTATCAGTTCAGCTTCAGCCCAAAGAATGATCAGGGAAAGGGGAAAAAAAAAAAAAAACTATTACAGCTTGACAGCTGTTTTTGACTCTGTGTGGAATGGGTTGGTGGGATAAGGCCAACTGGAGCAAAGTAAAACATTTTGCGAGGTTTTTTCTTTTTTTTTTCTTCCTGACTGATAGTAGTTGGCAGAGGCCAAGGGCTGAGAAAAGTGCAGTACCTGAACTACCCCCCAAAATGGGCCCTCCAGTTATAAAAGGATTTGAAATGTGTCTGTCACCAGGTCTAAGTGCCATGCCACCTCCTGATACACCCCACGCATATAGAATTGATACCTCTGTCTGCTAATGCAGTAGGTGAGGAAATTCCATAGCTGGATTTGGAAAAAGAAGTGAGGACCAGAAGAGCCCATTGGGTCACTGAAGCTCAGTCCCCTGCTCTTCCCAACAGCTGCTGCGCATCATTGCTTTTGCAGATGGGCCTAGTTGCTGGAGTGATAGTTCTTCTGATATCATAGCAACGTTCTCACGAGAAACCAAGATTACAAAATCCTGTAGAAGACCATGTTTGTTTGGCTTTCCCCTAACCACAAATACTGCTCTTTGGTGGGTTTTGGTGGTTTTCTCTTGCTTCCTATTTCAAACTGGACTGGATTTGTAGAATCATAAAATCATAGGATCATAAAATATCCCAGGTTGGAAGGGACCCACAAGAATCATCAAGTTAAACTCCAGGAAGTTAGACTCCAACTTCCAATTTGAATCTTCTTCTAGGAGGACATTTTGAAGGTAAAACTATATATGTATGTATTAGTTTTTTTATTTTTTCTTCCCGCTTTTCTCCAAGATCCAGAGAAAGTAAGGTTGGGAAAACTATAAGTTTAACTCATGCAATTTAATACCTGATTTCTAGTACAGGTTCATCCCTGTAAGGATATCCAGTCTGTTATTGGGTAAGAAGATGATGAACAGGATTATTTATAGACTCATGCACATACTGTCTCTCTTAAAGTAAAAACAAAGTAGGCTGAAGGGGTAGCTCCTGATAATAGTAGATGCCAGCCTCCTGCTGAACTCCAAGTCTTAGCTGAACACTGGATATCTGAGATCTGGAGGAGACAGAGAAGTTAGTAACTGTCTGCTTTGTATGTATCAGCAGAAAGGTTTGATTTTGATTAGGTTTTAGGCTACCTTTTCCTTCTTCTGGCAATGCTTTGTCACTGATCCTGATGCACAGGCCATGCCAAAGAACATGGATCAGTAGAATATGGTTCAGTAGGAAGAGACACTGGAGCGTACGTGTTCTAGAGTTCTGCTGTTCTTTTCAGCCTTCTCTGTCATCTGGGGGGTTTGTGAATGAATCCTGTAAAACAGAGCAGACCCATCCAATTGTTCATGTCAGACAGCTTGAGGTTACAAGCTGATATTGACAAACAATGTATCTTTGTTTATGGGCGTTTATGGAGCAGATGATCCATCTTCTGGGGCAGCTTTGAGATACTGTTTGCTTCTATGGGAAGCACTTCACTTGCTTCCTTCTTCCCCAAACCTCCAGTGAAATGCAAAGCAATTAATAAAGTGCAGTTAATGAAAGATGAAGGAACAGAAATGTTTTGAAGGCTTACCCTATAAATCACATGAGGTCAACTTTCCCAAACTTTCAAGCCACGTACTAAGACATTCACATGTGCAGGAGCTCTCAAAATTCATATAACTTGCATTGGAAACCTGGAGACTTCCTTGAGGATATTAGTGAGCATTAGTGCAGGCAAGACTGGTGAGAACTGACCAGACCTCCAGAGTGATCCATCAGACCACAACAAAAAAAAAAAAAAAACATGCATACAGTGTGGGCCAGGAGCAACACATTTCTTTTACTGGCTGGAGATTTGGATTACTCAAAAGGCCCTGCAGCAGCACAGACACGCGATGGGAATGTTAGCTCCCATGGAGGAGTTGCTCAGCTATGTGTGTCCTGGTAGGAAAAGATTCCCTCTCTTCTACTCTCCTCCCCAACACCCTTTTCATAGTTTTGATTAGGCAGACTTCAGTTTCCATCTTCCTTTTAGGTACCAGGAGACATCCTTCTCTGTTTCCCCAGTAGCTTCTTTCCATGATAAAAACCACATATACATCACGAAGGCAGAACATATGTTTTCTATCGCTTCAGGGCTACAGTTGCAAAAAAGACACCCCAGCCTCTTTCTCCTTTTTTTTTTTTTTTTTTCCTTCCCCAGTGCTGGTATGTAATGTTTTTACTTGCTGTGTACTGCAGCTCTAACTCTCTAAGGACTCTAAAGCAGGCATTTTAGTGTTTCTATTCTGCTCTTGTATTTTGCCAGTCCTTTTGGGAGGAGAAGTACTGACTTTCTGTTTATCTGAAATCAATCTTATTCAGGTTTAAATTGTCTCTTCTGCTTACAAGAAGAAAGATGGAAACATTTGCATCTTGCTGTAAACAAGTATGATTCGGCTATATATGCATGTGTGAACAACGTATAATCTGAGCATTTCATCTTTTTTTCTGAAATAAGATATTTATGTCTTAGCTAGAACCATCCCTGCCTCAGACTTTCTCCCTGAGAAGCTTTCAGTATTTTCAGACTCTTGCATGTTTACTTCTGTAGCCTGAACTGAGCCCTTCCCACCGATTACCAACAGTGATTAAGGTTAAATTTCAGCTGATTTTTTCACTCCAGGGTGTGGCACTGAATAACCCTGAGCTCTTTTGAAGAGCAGTCACTGCTTCCATGGAGTACAAGTGGGATTTGAAGTTTGCACGTCCTTTGTAGGTTATTTTAGCTTGCAACAAAGAGATCTGGAACAATTACATGGAAACAAATGAGTGCAGTCCTATCTGTCTGATTTAACTGTGCAGTAAGTCTTTAAACTTCCATTTCTTCCACGTGTTTACTCTCTTTTCCGAATTCCCCCATTAGATTTGTGCTAGTCTGAATCAACCCCACCTGCCTGCTGGGAATGAATGAATTTCCAGCACACTCACTCAGCGCTCCTCACTTGCCACTGAAAAAGCCCCTGAGACCTAGTGACAGAGCAGTCAACACTAGTAAAAACATATAAAATATCTGTGAAACATTCTCCTCCTAAGAGCTGACAAGTTGGGTTTGCCAGCTCTTAGCCTTTTTAAGGTTATGTCGAGGCATCATATTAGCCCTATAGAGAGGGTCTTTGTGGTACTTGAAACTGAACTTCTAATCCATTTGGGCTCAAATATAACTTGGGATATGTATTTTCAGATACCTCTGGGTTGGGCCAATATCAGCACAACTGAGAAATGTGTTCACTCCTTAGTTTCGGGATCTTGGTGGTTCCAGTTAACCAAAATGTCAGTATTTAGTGACATTTGATGCATTTTCTTGCACATTAACTCCATTTTATGTGTGGAAAAATGATAGGCAGTTCCTTATAATGGGCATTGGAGGCAAGATCCTTGTCTGAATGAGCCTTTGATCTTTCATTAGTCCTGATGCTGAGAGCTCACAGTATGCGGTGGTGGTGGTGAGGTCAAAGCAGGCTGTGGACACTGAGTGAGCAGTGGGATTCTTATAGAATAGAATTGTTTGAGTTGGAAGGGATCCTTAAAGGTCATCTGGTGCAACGCCCTGCAATGAACAGAGACACCTACAGCTCCATCAGGTGCTCAGTGTCCCTCCAGCCTGACCTTGAGTGTCTCCAGGGATGAGGCATCCACTGCTTCTCTGGGGAACCTGTTCCAGTGCTTCACCACCCTTATTGTAAAAAAAAAAAATAATAATAATAATAATAAAAAAAATTCTTCCTTATAGCCATCCTAAATCTTCCCTAATCTCCCTTCTTGAAGAGGTCTGTCTTATGAAACTGCAGCCTTCCCTTTTCTCTCCCACTCCACCAAAGCAGTGTTCCTTTCCAAGTGTCACTTTTCCAGTGGATTCTGCTGCCACACCTGCAAGGATGGGAGGGAGATTCCACATGTTGAGGAATGGCAAGAGAAATAAGCACTGTGCAGTGGTGTCCCTATCAAGAGGAGACCCATGGGAAACTTGACTATAACAAGAGATAGTGGTGTACAGTGGTGTATCTCTGATTTCTGCATGAAGTACATCAGGAAAGGACTGGAGCAAAGACTAGGGGGAGAGAGAAGGAAGGAGCAGGTGTGACTGAGTCTGTAGCATTGGCTGAAAGGCAGAAGTAGAACCTAGGGCTCCCAATCATGACAGCCCCCCACTGCCTCGGCTGAATTATTGCCTTGATTAGCATGATGTCTTGCCCCCCGGCAACCATGTGCCATTGAGTCTATGGAGGAAAATATATGAGTGTTGAGAATAATTGGTTCTTTGATATTAGATTGCACAAAGGTCAAAGTGTACCATGGAGAGCAAGACAGCTGAAAAGTCACATTCCCTGCAGGCGCTGTGGCACTGACCTCTTGTGCCCGTGAAAACTGGGAATCACAGATAATCTGTTGCAGTGCCATGGCTTCCTGCACTGGGGGACTGCAGGATCTCAGTGCAAACACTGTGGTGTCTCAGCTGGCAACACTGGAGCTCTTTGTAGCACCAGGTCAGGTTGTGTTGGGGGGAAGTTAGATAAGGTTTTCATGTTACATGATCTGTCCTGTTGCATTATTCTAACAAATGGGACACTAGAAAGCTGCTTGGCTGTCTGACTGTCTGTGCACCAGCCCAAGGACGTTCCTTTTTCCCCTTGAACTGTGGCAGCTCTGATTTTCTTGGGACAAGTCTAGTATGTGTGAAGGATCTTGCTGTCTGTATTTGTGGAAATTCTGCAGGTCATTGTGGCTCAGGTCTCCATCAACCAAGACAGAAAGTCCCAAAAAGCAGAAGAACTTTTCAAACTGCTGTCCCAAAACCTCTCAGTGTGGAAGCTCCTGCCAATGAACAACATGAAAATATTGTCTAAAGCCAAGTTCTGCCATGAGCAGTGTCCTTATTTCCTTTCTCCTTTCATTGACTCTCTTCTCCCACCACTAGAGAACTGACCCAATCTTGTCTCTTCTGGAGGTGCTACAGGTTATTTTTGTAGTGCTTTGACTTAAGGTGAAATTTTCCCAGTAATTGTTTAGGGAAAAGATTGGGGTTTGAAAGGAAGATTCTTTTCACTAGAAGAGACATCTTTAGTCGTGGTTGCATGCAGCAGTGGGATTCAGGCTAATTTTATGTTCAATCCCCATATTCCAGTCACCATAGGGTGTTATGAAGAGCTATCAGTAGTATGACTCTCCTGGCAGCAGCTGTTTCTTCACAAAAAGGGACCTGTGTAGAAGAAAGCAAATGCATGCTGCCTGTTCTTGATGCTTTCCATGCCAATGCCACTCAACACCCCAGGGAACACAGTCTTGCAAGGTTTTCTTTCCAAGGCCATCGTTTGGCTGATGCCTTGCTCAGAGCTGAATGAGAAGCCTGGACGTGAAGAGCCATTTCCTCCTGCTGCGCTGACCCCTGTTCAGGTCCGCTGGCCACCGACACATTAAAGTCAAGACCGTGCAAAACTTCTCCCGGTGTAGTGTGAAATTTGCTCCAAAAGAGCAGAAACATCTGGTTAGAGCCAGGAAGTGGTTGCTGGCTGGGTTTGGCAACAAGGGAACGTGCAGTTAATGCACTCTTACCTCATCAGTAGGTGTCACTGCAGCAAAAGACAGGGTCCAGTGGAAAGTTTCAGAGGGGAATAGAAGGGGTACTTCAGCCAACCAACCAGATGCAGTCAGTTCAGTGCTTCCTGACTACGGCCAGGGAACAGCTATGGATCTGGGTTTATGAATTGCTTGTAATAAGGCTATAGGAAATGAGAGATTAAGGAAATGAGTCATTAAGTGATTACAAAGACATGTGGAGTGCACACAGTTGTGGCCGCCAGTAACAGAGCATTGAGCAACTGTAAATTTCTTCTACGGGGATTTTGGGAATGTTCCTGCTGAACTTGTATGCAGTAGTGAGTTACGGTTCGGTGGATATAGTTGAAATGAACCGGTAGCAAGTTTCAGTCACTCTTAGCACAGTACCCACAAAAGACTTCAAAAGAGTTTTCTTCAGTTCAAAATGATAGAATTGTAGAATGAATCATAGTGTAGCTTGCATTGCAGGGGACCTTAAAGATCACCAAGTTCCAAGTCCCTGCAATGGGCTGGTTGCTCCCTACCAGATCAGGCTGCCCAGAGTCCCCATCCAGCCTGGCCTTAAGCACCTCCCTCTTGTTGCCAGGCTTGGTGACCGGGAGAAATATCACAACAAATAAAAGACGGCCACCCTCTGAATCTGTATGATTGAGGTCTGGGATTCAGTATGGGCGCAGTAGCTTTAACTAATGCTCGGGGAAGTACAGCTAGGTCTTGGGTCAGCAGAAAGCAGGGGTAGGAGGGAGCAATGTGGCTGCACTTGTTCAGCAGGTGCACTCCCCTCAGCTGGTGCGCAGATGCTTTCTGGTGTGCCTGGAGGCCTTTGTTCACACCACAGTGAACCTGCTTCCGTTTCCATCCTCTTGGACAGCAACCTTTCTGGAGAGGCAACCCCCTCCCTCTTCCCCCGCAAAGCCAGTGCCGAAGATCCGTAAATGAGCTCTGTTCATTTTAAGAGGCCAGCACTCCTGAGGCAGTATGGGAAGAAAGATTCAGAAATTGCCGCTCCGGGCAGCTGGGATAAGTCACTGAACCCATTAAAATGGACCCTCCACGTGGCTTGGTGTCAAAAATATCTTTTGCATCCTTTTCTTTTGAGAAGCACAGTCAGGAAAAAAAGGGTCTGAAACCCAGGGCAAGTCAGGCCTGCTGACTGCTGTCAAGCATAGTGCCAAGAAGGCATAGAGTATGGAAGGAAGAGATGAGGTCAGGTATCTTTTGAAGCTATCCTAATGCTGGATGTATTGTATAATGCTGATTACCTCTCCCATATATTTCCCTCCCACAACCTAACAGTGACAACCTAACAGTGCAATCTCTGTATACCAGGTGCAAACAAAACCCTTTCCTATTTGATCTTATTCCCTTGTTTTCCCTTCTACTGTGTAGTGAGCTGTATTAGAAGGCAGAGACACTTCCAAATTCTCTGCAGTGTGCTGGCAGATGGGAGAGTATGGAGCAGAAAAACCACTGTTCATGCTACTACAGCAGAAGCCATACTCCAAGCATCGGTGTGTGAATAAGAAGCTCAGTATATGGATGTTCCTGACCTTATGACTTTAAATCTAGCTAGATAAGAGAGCCAAAGAGTGGGAGGTGAAACAGAAGCCCGGAGAGTTTAAAAGATTTGTCATAGCTGATCTGGGACTGGTGCCCAGGCCTTCTAAGCACAGCTGGGTGATGATATTATTGTTATTATTATTAATAATAATTGTGAATGTGCCAAAAGCTGGTGCAAGGGTAGAGCTAAAAGAGATCACTAGAATGGGCAATGTGTGGTGAATATTTTTGGCCAAGGAACATACCAGTGTTGACATCTTTCAAGATTTCTCAAACATTTTCTAAACAAAACTTTTAGAGAGGTTTTGAAATGGGACCTTACAATTAATAATAGACATCAAATTTAAAAGGATTAAAAAAAAAAACTTTTTCAAAGATCAAAGTTAGTAAGAAGTGTAAAAAGCCCTTCAATTTCAATGCAATGAAACATTTCAGTCTGATCCAAAATCAACCTTTTTTTTTTTTTTTTCATCCAAAACCTCAGAACATTATTGTTTTGGTTGAGCCTGTTTTCTCCCTTCTGATTTTCCATTTTGGTGACCAGACCAAAATATGTATCACTCACCAAACTCCGCTCATAAATCCTAACAAAAAATGTGTCCCATGGACTACATTAAACTTTATTATGTAGAGTTTTCGACAAAGAAAATCTCTCTCCCAGGCATTTTAACTACATCACCACAGTAACTGTCCTACCATGCTGCAGCTTCTACTACAATATTTCTTTGTTGCGCAGATAACTGTGACCAAGCCCTTGCTAACGTAATTCATGGGAGGGAGCAGCATGATTGAAAAAATACTCACACTTCAGAGTTGACCTCTAAACCTATCATAAGTCACAAGTGTCAAAATCAAGCAAGGTTATGCAGGGGGGGCTTATGAAATTTCATCACTTGTACACGTTGGGTTTCCTATGCCATAATGACAGTAGGGCAACTTAATTGATTGTGTATGTCCTAATGAAAAGGAAAAATGGACTGTATTTTCTTTGTTGTTTTTCATTTTTAGATGATGCTAACTCTTCTGTAGTAGTTTTGTTTAGGGAGTTGTGGGTTGTTTTGTTTTTTTTTTTCCAGGGGAAGTTGTTTTGTCTTTTTTTTCCTTTCTGCTCTGCTTTTTTACAGTAGTTCCTTTTTGTTTTGTTAGCATTGCTTGATATGAGACAATGCATCAACATCTTTCATTCTAAGCAAACGCAGCCAAGAGGCATATCAGGGAGGTATTTGCTCCCTGATGAAAGTTAGGGAGGAGTAGAAGTCTCTGTTCACAGCACAATGTTTACAAAAGCTCGGGAAAGGAAGGAGAAAAGCCATGTGCTGACAGTGAACGTGGAAAATTAGGCAGGAGCAAAATAACTGATCTAGCAAGAACCATACCCGCTGACTGGTTGTCTACCCCTCCTGCACGAAATGTCAAGTGATCTTAAATGATCTGGAGCAACTGCAGTTATGTTTCATTGGAAAAACTCCCCCAGTGCTATCTTCCGAATCCCCTTCTTGTCCCAGGAATACTTTCCCACAAACACATCAATATCCACCAGCAGGATGGTTTGTTGAGTCTGATGCTGTCAGAGAGAAAAGTACTCCCGTTAATGTCTGACTACTTCTGTTGGTTCCCCCTTGCCCTGCAAATAAAAGAGATCTGTATAACAGGGGGGTAGGTATGAGTTTGTGGATGTATCTAAGCTCAGGTTAGAAGAACACACCTGGACAGCCCCGAGAGTTCTCTAACTGCTTGGATTTTCCTGGAGACATTTAATTACTTCTAGGGTATTTCAGAAATATCTGGAGTTTCCCAGAGAGAATGGCCGCTGAGAGGCTGCACTGTGTGTGACTATCAGGAGCCCATTAATTCTGCCCTGTATGAGCATGATAACACACGGAAGAGATAAATCAATTTGGCAGTCTTGCCTTCAGCTTGTGCACGCAATGGTGTAATCCCAGGAGCCCTCTGAGGAACCTGTGCATATTGAAGGTAGGATTTTCCTTCCCTTTTTTTTTTTCTTTCCAAAAAAATTAAAATGAACACCAATAAATTTGAGTGTCAGAACACAGAGAGAGCGGGAAAGCAACAGTGCTGAAAACACACCATTAGTGGGAGACCTACTTATGGCTCAGATATTTACCAGAGGAATAAAGACCAAGAGCTGTATCCAGACTGTCTGCCATAGGTGCACTAAAATACAGGCAGCAGCTACTTTCCTCCATTGATTCCAGAGACAGACAGGCTCTGACAGTCCATTTCTCCAACTCCCTAAATATGATCTTCAACTGACCGATGACAAAGCTGCCTGTAATGTTTGCCATCTGAGGGTGGCAGTGTGGCTTGTATGAGATAAGATGGATGGTTGCTCTTACAGTACTTTGATCTTGAGATGCCAGTAAGACCTGGGAAGGCTGACTTTCCCCTGCAGCACGTACAGTTCCCATTGGGATGGCACGGCTCCACTCTAGGGCAGCAGGAAAAGGGAATCAGTGTTCACCAGATTAAGTGGAATAAAGAATCACACAAAGCACTTGATTTCTCATCTCCTGGCTGAATTTCTGGAACAGAATAGTCTGGCTCTATAGAGAACTAATAAGCTGAAATTTGATGGCCTGCATTTGTACAGGAAGCGAAATCCTATATTCAGATGTCTTCTTCTGGCTTTACAAATCTGGATGATCTGTAGAAGATTTCCATGCACAGAGCTGACATTCTAACAAATGACAGAAGTATTCTCTTCTCTACACAAAGAAATGTCATGCAAGGGTCAGCAGATGACGTGCTACTCCTTGTCCTTCACCCCTGGCACTGCATTCAGCAGCAGACTTCATGTCTCATCTCTAGCTCTACTATTATAGTTTGCGCCCTATATCTAAGAATTCATCTTGTAGCACGGCAGATATTAATGACGTTTCAACATGATTCTGAAACTGTAAATAAAAAGAACAAACATGGTTGGGATTTGCAGCCTCTGCAGGCTACCATTCAAATCCACTTCCTTCTTCATATTCATTCCAAGTCTCTACAAAGGCATTCAGGTGATATTTAACAATATCTATACTGAGTAGTGGTTGTTTTTCTGATCTTGGTGTATAATCCATCATGGGCACGGACAGGTGGTGATTCGCCACCTCTCTATAGCTGTCTTCCCAATATTGGAAGATCCTGTTCTGCTGCAGTGCAGTTCAAACCAATTCCACAACATTCATAAATTTGCTTTGAAAGTTACTATCTTTAGCACACTGAAAATGAAAAAAAGTAATCCCACCATGAAAACAAGTGCCTGTGTTTAGACGCATTCATGCAAGGGGGGACAGGGCAAGTGGCCAGTGGTGTGGAGAAACAAAGAAGCTTCTCTGGCCATTGCGTTGACCAATGAAACAGCAGCCCTAGGAGTTTACTCCAGCAGGTTTAGAAAAAATAATAACAGCCCTCCCTCTCCCAACATGCTAAATCTGATCCTTGCTAATGTGAATTAATACCAGGTTTCAGTGCAGCCACTGGGGTAATGTGATGCTCTGGAGTGCTGTAATCCTAAACAGAGCATTAGGAGAGAAGCTCCCACTGCAGCTGTGGCTTCTTGCAGGTGTTTCTTCCCCAGGCAGCCCCCTCAGTAGCAAGTCTGTGGCTGTGTGAGAGGCATGGACTCTGGGAACTCTGTCATGTTCAGACAATAGTCTGAAGACATGGGCTTATCTAGAGCTGGCAGTATCAGAAGGAGTAAGGGGGGAAATTCAAAGTTATACGTGCTTCTATTTGCTATGTACAAAAGGAGAGAGACAGAGAGAAACAGGTTAATGAAGGAAATGTATCTCTGCTTTATCCCCCCTGCTTTATTCCCTTTCCCCTTGTACATGTGCACTCTTTGTTCATTCGAGTGGTGTTCCCATTGCCCCTGTCCCTGCCTCATTACTTTCTCTTATCCTCTCCCTTAAGCAAGCTCACACATTTCATCAACAATCCCCACTATTCATTTTTCAGGGCACCAAAGGGAAATAGAAGTCTCCTCAGCTAAGTTTAGCATCCCCTGGGACTGCCCCGCTTTCCCTTCACCCATCCTTCACCACCCTCCTCCCCCAGGCCCTGCACAGTGCCTGTCTGCAGCCACAACTCGATATTGGGTTACAGCAGGCCTCCAGCTGACCCGGTGGGTTCATCCTGTAAAAATACCGCTTGTGCTGTTCGTCTCTCTGATTACTCTTGGCTTGTAACAGGTGGGGCTGCCAGCTTGAAGGGGGAGGGCAGGATGGAAAAGCGGCTCTTTAGCTGCATGCCCTCTTCAGAGAAGATGAAAAAGACCTGTTTGTTCACTCTTCTGTCTTTGTCCCTAAGATCTTGGGTTAGTAAGAAAAGAGTTTTGTGTACGTCCTTTTTATTTTTTTTTTTTAAGTTCAGCATCACTGAGGTCAACAGAGGGACATTAACAGCATTTGCCTAGCTTAATTTCTGGCACAGCCTCTCTGTTTAGATGCAAGTCCTTGTCAAACTCCCAGCTGACTTTTGAGATCCTCTCACCACTGCAGAACAGGTCAGAAATTTAATTACTTTAATGACAAATTCGATGCTTATTAATTGTCACTTGGAAGAAGAACTGCTCTTTTTGGCTATTGGTTCATGGGCTTTCTTTCTATCTTGGGTGCACTCGGAGTGGAGAAAGAGGACAGAAACAACTAACAAAGTAATTTGAGTTCTAGAAATGGATATTGGAGGGAGGAACTTCTGTTTAACTCAGTGTTGCAGGTCAGATTTGAACAATTTGCAACGTGGGTGTGTTTCAGATGTAGATCGTAACTCATCGGTTTGTTCCAGTTCCGTGGTGATATAACACAAAAAGCATTGTTCTAAATAGTGAAAGAGTTTCCTCTCGCTTTTGATAGCAACTTTACATTCCTTCTGAATTCAGGTAGTCGTGAAGTGCTTGGTGGCCCATAGTTGCCCAGGTAAATAAGGAAATGCATGAAAGGTTCTTACATGGAAACAGGTGGATTTCATTCCATTCCATTAATTTCATTACATACGACTCACTTCCTAATGCATTCTTCCAGCAAAGACTTATCTGGTATAGAAACACTGAATTCATTGAAGCGAGATGACCAGATATTTGGCTGGTGATTTTCTATTTCCCTAATCACCTGCTCTGTATCTCATCTACAAAATTCTAAAGACTTGTATGGAGACCTTCACAGACAGGTTTTTTGGGCTGTAATAAAGAATTAGTTAAGGATACTGCTGCCAACCTGGATATACCCTGCACAGCAAGGGGAAGCTGATGATAAGCATTGGCTGTCTCCTAGATTGTCAGCAGTCCCCAAAGCCAACAAGGCCAAAGTGACATAAAAAGGGAGTGGGCACTGCACCAGCCAGACTGAAGGAGGACTTTGGAGTCATTTGTTTAAAGGGGACACTTCTGTGTGTCTGCATAAAACAATTTCAGTACTGATATTTTCACTTATCAGCTAACAGTGATTTCTGTCTTCCTTTCTACATTTTGTTCTATTTCACAATGAAAACCAGGAAGCCAATTTAATTTCCCATTTTTCTGTTCAAGCAATTCTACTTAGGAGCTGTGGGCAGTAGGAATTGTGTTTTTCAAGAAATTTAGAGTTGCTGATGATGTCTGAAATATAATGCTAGGTCATTTCTACGTATAGATAGCTGCAGAATCTTTTGGAAGAAACTCCTTTCTTGTCTAACACTTGTTCCTGTTTCCATGAGTGTCCTTTAAGTTACACTGTACCTCACCTAGAAAAAAAATCTGCAAATTAAAAAAGGACAATGGTTTGTCTGTCTTTAATTCTGCAGTGGCAAAACGAAGCACAAAAGACTTTATATAATATATTGTATGATATTTGTTTCACTTTACAGACTCAGGAACACTATGTTTCTTTATTCTTTTATGTCTTTCTTCCCTGTATTTCTTGGAAAAACGAATTGGAGTGGTTGCTGAGAATTTAATAAGTTTAAAATGGACACATTTTCTCAAACTTTCATCTGCCCAAAAAGATCTAAGCCACTGAAAATATTTTCCCTTTTCCAGTAGGCATAATTTTCTTGACACCTTAATTGTCATAATCTTGCCATAATCTTCCCTTCTTGAGAGGAAAATAGACCAAGAAGTGCAGGAGTTTTAGAACTATAGACATACCGTTAAATAAAATTTATTCTAAAAAGAAACCAACTCTATTTCTCCGCCAGCCATAGAGATCCTCAAATGAACAAGCTCAGTGATGTTTTTTCCTTCTCAAGTCATTTTCAAAGGGCAAATTACCCTATTTCAGCTATAAATTTCATTATCATGACTGCCTTAAAATTATAAAGCAGGTGACACAATTTACTGTGTTTGTCATTGCTGTAATACAGTGCCTGCTTGGCACAAGGATCCTAAAAGCCTCAGGAGTTGCCCTGGGGATGAATTTGGCCTGCAGGGGTCTTCCATTTACTTTGATTTATTGTGATCATTCAAAATGTATTCTCATTTGGATGGTCAGGGATTTACATGCATAGCTTCCATTAACACTAAAGGGTGATACCATTAAGACAAACGTACAGTTAATCTCTGGCACTGTAGAGATAAAAATAAACCTTGGAGAGTGCTCTGGCTGGGCCGGACATGTTCATTGCCTGAGTTTAATTTCACAGCATAAAGCAACTTTAAAATACAGCTTTATAATTTTACCACCACTAACCTGTATTTTTTAGGGGCAGGGAGAGGAGAGAAAAGAGGGAACTGTTCGTGGGAGAACTGAAGGAAGAGGGGATCCCTTCCTCCAAGACTCAGCATAAAGACAGTGTTTGACATGAATATCAGGGAGGATCAGATGATTTCTCCTCTCTGAATCACCATCACAGGATTGCTTTTGAACACTAGGGTGCTTTTTGCTGTTATTTTAGCAGTGTCACGGTAACCTTTGGAGAGGGAGCTTCCTACCCGTTCCCTGAAGTCATGCCAACCAATAGACCTATGTGAAACAAGAGAAGATCGTACCCAGAAGAGCTAAAAACAGAAAAACAAGTGGGGTTAGATGGGAATTCAAATCTTAAGAGTCAAGAAGCAACTTTTCATTGCTGAAATTAATGTAACTGATGTTGTGGTACATTCTTTTGATAAACAAAGAAAGAGTAGGGAGGTAGAATTGCCACAGAAAAGCTCTACTGAGGCATCTTGGATGTTCAGTTGAAGATCATGTTAAGAGAGGAGGGAAGACTGTTACTACAGGGGCATTAAGTCCGATAGTTTATTTCTCATTTGCTCAGGCTTGGGCACAAGACTTGAATGAAAGACCCTTCCAAAAAGGCATTTGACAAAGTCTATGACAGCCTCTGTCCCATGATGACCAGTCTCTCTTGAGGAAATACACCTACTGGCTTGTGAAAAGAAAACCCTGGCATGTGTACTAAGACATCTTTCTCTCAGACATCTCTGTTACTGGCTGAAATGGCTCGTGCCCAGCCTCATTCAGCAAATCAAAGGTATACAGAAGCCAAGGGTCTGTCTAACACCTCTCTCCTCCAAGTCTTAGCATGAGTCCTTATATGATGCAAATCCTTTCCATGTTCTTCCTGCCGAGGAGAGGTTATCTCTGGTATGTGGAATGTTCTGCTTCAGAGAACCCATAGCATGGTAGGATGCCCAGAGTAGTGTGTCAGGTGCACATCAGCATGTTGGACCATCACAGGCAATGAGAAAGTGATGGCCTGAGGCAGTGCAGTGGATGTACAGTGAAAAGTTGTTTAATCCCTGATGTTGAGCAAGGTGCTTCATCTTTCTGTACCTTCCTCTTCCTCCTCTCACGTTTCTTCTGCATCTTCTTTATAGCTTCACTGAAGATAAAGCCTGGGAAAACAACTTGTACATGTTTGCATTAGAGATTGGCACTAGTTGTTTACTCAGTTGCATTACATGTCACTAACATAGACACAGACATACTTTGGTTTGGGCAGGAACTGTACCTTTGGGGTTATTCTGTCTGCGACTTTATTATCTTATTGGTCACCATAACGCATTTTAACTAGTTGCCTGTCTTCTGTAACTGAATACTGTTTTTTTGATAGCTTATTAGGCTCTCTTGCTACGGTAAAACAAATTCTATATTTCAAACACCACTGAACAGTTTTACACTCCTGTGGGTGAATCCAAGTTTGCAAATTTTGCTTTGCTGTACAGTTCCATTCAACAGCCTGACCCAGCAAAACTCCTACAGATCTCACAAGACCCCTGGCAAAACACAGAAGAGAAAATATTCCGTGTAAACAGCAAAAGGAAGCAGTGAGGAGGAGAGAGAATGAATGCAGTTCTCATTTATTTGCTTGTAGGGCTTTTTGTCTTCTTTTTGTCATCCTCCCCACAGCCTTCTCCTACCCCTCGCACGCTAGACCAGAATATCATGCATGTAACAGAATCAGTTCCAATTAGAAGGTTTTGTTACAGCTGTAATAAGCTTTCACACAGGGAGAGTCCCTCGAGACCTATATTTCATCTCAACTTTCCCCACCGCATTAAACAGAGAGTTTGATTCTGAAAAACAGAGATCGAAATTCTCTCCTCCCGTACTCAACACTGGCAAGTAATGAGAATTGACAATTCCAAGGCTTGATGTGAAATTAGCATGGTCTGGACTGAAACTGGTGGTGTGATAACAGGTTTTGGGAATGTTTCCACGTTCATCTATTTATTTATTATTCTTATTAATTATTATTAAGCTTGTGATTTGGCAGAGAGAAGGTGGGAGGAGGAAGAAAGGAAGAGAAAAGGGAGTCAGTAGCTTGGCAGCACACAGCCCAAATCTAAACACCACACATGCTTGCTATACCCTGGAAAAACCTGGATCTTACACAACAATTTCTGTAACAGCATCACTTGGATAAACCAGCAACTTACTTGGAAAGAATCTTTGCTTTCCTAGAATTCATGTAACTAAGAGATAAAATGACCCTGAGGGATGGCAGCTTTCCTCGTAAAATGCATTAACTCTTTCAGAGCAAGCCTCACTGAAAATCCCCATTTATCCACACTGTGGCAAATTAGACAGAACAGTAGGGTCTGCCAATGGGTCTCTTTGCGCTAACATCATCAGGTTTCCCATCACCCTCAGGTCTGATGATTTAGAACCATAGAATCATAAAGGTTGGAAAAGACCACTAAGATCATCTGGTCCAACCATTAACCCAACAATTTAGAAGGGAGACTTTAAAACCATCCAGTCAGCATTGCCTGTATGTGCTGATAAACCTGATGCAAACAAATGGCTTGACCCATCTTTACTCCTTCCTACTCCCTGCTCAAATGACCTCAGAACTGATGACTTGACTCACTTCATCGTCCCTTGAAATGAACTGCCAGACAGGTTAACATAAGGTCTCTCCAAGAGAGACGGTCGCTTGGATTGCTGTCTTGAACTATTTGTGTTCCCCTTGGTCCTACAGAGTGACTTTCAGGATAAAGATGAGGAATAAGACAAGCAGCAACCAGTCATATCTGCTGTGCAACTAATTGAGGAATGATCAGTGCTGTGAAGAGCAGAACTGACTGAGTGAAGACTCTGGGGCATAATGTTATTTGGCTGGATTTTCTGGCAATTAAAAATAGTGTTTTTCCTGCTGTAACTTTCCCCTTCAGAGGGCTGCTCTTCCCTCTGCCCTAGTTGCCTATTTTCACAACACCAGTAGGAATGCAATAATTCTTTTCACCCTCTGTCAATTTTGATCAACCTACAGATTCAAGGTTGTTAGTGGGTTACTGACAGCCAGAGTGAATGGTAATGCTTGTTTGCTTGAAAAAGAGGAAAGAAGAAAATTCAGATCATTTAGAGGGGAACAAAAGGGGCCGATCAGGAGAGAGAAGCAAAAGGAGCGATGAGCTGGATGCTTTTTACTGGTTACTCTATACCCAGATGTTATGTCTGTAAAGAAGCCTGTTTCATACTTCGGAATATTTCCACAAAGAGAGATTCTGACAGCTTCCACTTTTCTTTCATTTTGCCTGATGCTCTTAGACCAGGTGCTGCACACTTTCCAGAATTAAAGACCCCCACAAAGGCCTCTTTCCCAGAGCAGAGCTATCCCAGCTGTGCTCAGACAACGCTGACATCCACTTTCCCTTAAATTTGCTACTAGTTTGTCTTTGAAATGAAAACTCTCCTCCCTCTCTTGTCCAAATTCCTGGGTTTCACCCCAGAGGTAGCTGTATTTCACTGTCAATTGAGCTGACCATGAGGGATGAGTATTCCCTTCTGCTTCATCATGAAAAAGGGACTGCAGAAGAGCTCTCTTTTCTATGTACTCCTCAGCTGTCATCACTATGCAAAAGATCATTTAATGAATCTCCAGCAAGATGTTTGAAATGACAGGAAGGATCCACCTTTTCAGCTGGACATTGGCGCACAGCTCCCCAAGCTGCTGCAGCTTTGTGTATTTCTCTGCAAAGACAGCAGTGTTAAAAGTAGAGCTGCTGATGGAAAAGCAGCAAAGAGCTGCACAGGGAAGGGGAGACAGATGTGGCTGTCCTATCACTTCATTTCTCTTAGCAGTTTGTATAGCTGGGAAATGGGGAGAAGATGGACAGTCCGTCCCTTTGCCCATGGTCCCAACTCCTGCTAGAAAGGTGAAGGAAAGAGGCCTGCAAGGCAATGGAGTGGCGATCTGTCCAAGCCAGAAGTTTGTGTAGTAATTCTGCAAGAGCTCATAGGAACACACACACCTCTGGCTGCTGGAACCTGTTTGACTGCCAGAGGGGACATGAGCCAGAAGACCAGGTCACCCAAGAAAATAAAAACCAAAAATAAAAAAGAACTCACACCCAACAACAACAGAAAGAAAGAAATAGCATACAGACATCCTCCAAAATACCAACAGAATCAGCCCCATGACAGGCTCATTGAACATAAAGGAGTCTCCACCAGGGATGAATTTGCTGTGGTATAATTAATTCCCCTTTGGAACAGTTGCCAGCAGGGATATCTGATTAAAAATCTCTCCCTCCTCCAATAGGAAGCACCTCCTGAAGCACAGCACCTCCCTTCCATTCGCCACAGCAGGAAGCATCACTCCAAGCCCCAGTGTGAGACTTGAACCTGCAGTGACCTCCTGAGCCCTGCAGTGGAGGATATATTAGCCAATGAGTCATGTTGACTCTGGCTTGAATCTAAATAGGCCTCTTCTTTCATACCAGAGAAACCACGTTCATGCAGCTACGGACCTTGCCTGTATCAGATGACCCTTAATGCATGAATTGGGTGGTGCTCTTTGCTGACATCCTTGCCTGGAGGAAAGGAGTGAGCAATGGGGTGGGGATGTCAAAATCCAGTTCCTCCAGAAGTTACATCCTCTCTGTAATTTAGGAGGATGTAGAAGAAATTGTCATCCAGTTTGAACATTAGAGATTAAACTAGCACTCTGAATAATGGAAATGACGACTTCTCTTTCTCTGTGGGTGGCCTTTTCTTTATAGGGATCCTTGGTTGTCTGAAACTACATCTTTTTGAGGAGCCACTTTTTACTTCCTTGCATGCCTATCCTGTATAGAGCCAATTCATCATCTGTTTTTTGACGTTCCATTGTGATGGTAACTTCTGGCCTTCCAAACCACTTCCTGCTGTGGATGAGCTAGCAGAATTGGTGGCCACTTCTGGATCCCTTTCTCCATTCTCCTTACAGAGTCACGAACCACTTGGGATCTTCT
Organism: Pavo muticus; assembly: GCA_016647715.1. NCBI lineage: Eukaryota > Metazoa > Chordata > Aves > Galliformes > Phasianidae > Pavo > Pavo muticus. The sequence goes on from JACDJE010000134.1 coordinate 910,410, forward strand.
CAAATCCCCTCTGCGTGCATAGGCTGAGCAGACAGGTTGGAGCAGGGTGCTAGCAGACAATCAGACAATCCCGCATGGAAAACCTAGGGTGTGAGAACAAGAGCTTACAACCAAATCAGCTGATGGCATTCCTAGACCTCTGCTGGGAAGGAGCAGCTTCCAGATGAGAAGCAAGACCAAGCAAGCCTCCCAGCCACAAATGCTGCAGGAGGGTCTGTTACTCACTCAGGGATGGTTATCTTCAGCTTTCAGGCAGGATGCCAACCTGACAATATGCAGAAGGGATTTTGTCCGCTACTGAAAAGCGGCCTACTCTCAGCTGGATGGAGCAGCTGGTCAGCAGGACACTTAATCACACTTCACTTGAGGTACTCAGGTGGTTGAGAGTTTAATGCAAGATAACACTCGGTGTCTGGGTAGGGCACTCTGTATCCGCTCGTAAGGATAAGCTGCTGAACTCTAGTTCCTTCTGCTGATATTTGCCAGGATACTGACTATTTCAAACAGAGGTTATCCTCTGCCTGATTCTCTCTATCAGCCTGATAACCAGCAGGATATTTGTGCTTTTGCCTGATTGTCCTTCTTTTGCAGCTGAACAAAGAGAGCGTTGTTTCCAGGATATCAAAACTGAGTTCACTTTGATGGGCTTAAATTACCAGCTATATATCAAGGAAAAGATATCAGCCAGACCAACACCTCCTTTCCCAGTTCCTGTGTCCCCCTAGCTCCTGCCCCCCAGAAATATGTTAACATCTACTTACAAGCACTCATGCAATCCTGAACCCTCACTGATGCTATTACCTACTGACATCACTAATGGTCTGCAAAGAAATACAAATTAATGTTGATAGGAAGCCTGAGAAAGCAACAGAGAGATTTACTGGTCAGGAAAACACTGGCTTTTCCTTTTCTTATTCATATTGTGGTTCATTGGGCTGTCATGTAATGCAAATAACATCCATGGCATTAGCCTGTATTTAAAATAAATGCTTCCTGTGGTTCTTAGATAACTTCATCACAGAGCATCTGAAAGTTTAACAAAAAAAGGAAGGGAAAAGGTTGTTCATTGCCTTCTGTGCTCTACTGATACATGTTTGTCCTGCAGACATGAGTGCGTGGGCTGCACAGCTATAATTCTGGTTTCTGTATACCGTACCTTTAAATCTGAGTAGGCAGCCTGCCTGTAGGACTGGGAGGGTGTAAATCTGGAAAGACGTTTAAGAGAAAAGAGAAAGAGATACCTTTTGCAGTGTCATTCATGTAAGAAAGCACAAGATAGGACAGATTTAATGGGAAACACGTCACCCACCCTGAAACCCAGGTTCAGTGGTTATCCAGAGCGAGCAATATCAGATAAACTTCCCTCACCAGAATTGCTCTCTGAGGAAACCTCTGCTCCAAGAGCTGGCTGTACGGAACAGCCACTTGGATGACCCTGCCTTAAGGCCGGTTATTTCTGAGGCCAGCAGTTCCACAGTGGAACAGCGCAACAATCGCCATGCATAGATCCTTCTGAGAAGGACCAGGTGTTCACTAACTGCCCGGTCGGTGGGTCTCCAAAACACCTTACAGCCACAGTTTCCATGCAGATATGAAGGAAGCAATAGTCTGGCCAGGGCTGCACTGCTGCTCCCCTGCCACACAAATTTGTGTTTTGAAATATCTTCAGCCCATTGGTGCCAGGGAGTCTCCTGCAGATGCTCCAAGACAACAGCCTCTAAGCAGGTTAGGTCTACACCACAGGGGGAAGAGTGGTTTGAGAACACAATTAAGCATCCTATAGCTTATAACTTCATCACATTGTTGGCTGCAGCTCAAGCTTGAAATGCCCACACTTGGATTTAGGAAGGGCTAAACTTGGCATAAATCTTGATGGGATGGGCCACAGCCTAAGGAATCACCTACAGTTCCTATTTGTGCAGACTCAAGTGGATGAGAGCTCAGGCCAAATTTAAGGCCACAAACTAGCTCCTCCCCTGGCAGTCAGCCCATTTCTATGCCCACACACACGGGCTTGGGCCCATGCAAACATACCACAGTGGCTCTATAGATGATACTGTGTAGCAGCTACACTCAGTTCCTTTTCCCTTATATGTTTCCCAAGCTCTCCATACCCATGCTGTTACTGTCCTTTTTCTTACCAAATGAAGAAGCAGGACTTCTCCAGAATCCAGTACCAAACCACTGCCAGGAGTAGTACATCTTAGTCCTTCTGACTCCAGTGCTGCAGGCTTTGTCTACTAGACAGCAGTGCTGGTCATGTTTGAATAATGACATTATCTCTGTTAGACAAGCCATAGTCCAAAAGTGAGTCATTGTGTTCCATCATCCTCTCCATGAATTTCAATGGATTGCTGCATATGTCTCCATATGACTGGAACTACTGCTTCTAACAGTTGTTTTTTTTTTTTTTTGTTTGTTTGTTTGGTTTTTATTTGATTAGGTTTGATTGGGACATCTATCAGAGTCTTTAGGGCGAGAGATGGATATCTTGCTGTCACTATTCACCTGTTTTGTGTTTCATACACACATGGTCCTTTTTAAAGTGTTACAGAATGATTAGCAATAAGAGTAGAGCATTCAGATCGTATTCATACTGGTTAGAACTGGATTGCTGCGGTGTTATGCTCCGTACTACCCAAGAACGATGTCAGAAGACTGTGGTCATGTTCATTATATGAGATTTGGGCCTATGTTTGGAATTAGTACTTACGCAGAGGTCAGTGAGGGTCAGAAGATGTTAGCTGGTCTTGGTTACTCTAAAAACAGTTTATTAATATAGTTCAGACATGAGAAAACAGATTATTTAGTTGATCCTAATAGAGAAGTAGCCGCAGTGTAAATCCCTTTGTTCCTTTCATTTCATGTAGAGGGAATAACTGTTGTGTGTTTGTTAACAGGGGGCTGAAGCCATGAGTCACCATTCAGCAAACACTTCCAGTTCTGTACAGATGGATATCTTACCACTTAGCAGTTTTAGGTAACCTGCATGGAGGCAGAGAAATGCCAGAAGGACTTTATCCTGCAGATCAGTGTTCTAGGAACAATGGCACACATAAGCTTTTGGTGTCCCTTGCCTACCCATAGGATGTTTCCCATGCACACAGCAACGTTTTTTGGCCTGTCATCTTCAGTTCAATCTGTCATATTATTGAGACAAAAGGAGGCAATGTGTCCTTGCTGTGGTCCTCAGGATCCTGAGCTGCACAGAAGTAGGTGAACTGATGTTAGCATCACTTCCTCCAGAACAAGTCTCAGCCATTGCTGGGGAGGGACACAAGTACAGGTATGATTTAGGCTGTGATAACAGGGGTGACTTCACAGATGCTGCGCCATGTTGACTCAAAAACAACATTGAGGGAAAGGCAGTTAAAGTTTTAGAGTTGTTCTCTCTATCTCTCAGCCATGAGATCACACATGGAGACAGAAATGGGTTTCTTTACTATGTGTTCATGTTTTTATGACTGTTTTCTATTTGTTAGTGCACATAAACACAGAACCACACTTGTACTTGTTTCGTGTTAGTGCTGAATACCTTATATCCATCTCATGACTTACGGACAGGTGGAATTTTTTACACTTGTCCTTCAGGGCTGGCAGTACTCTATAGATACTCCAACAAATCTTCCTAGAGAGGGATGCTTTAGATGTCTATCTTTGTTTCCTTGCTGGAGGCTCAAATGCCAGCAGATTTCAGAAGTAAGTGATAGGATCTCCAAGCTATGCCTTTTCTGGTGAATTCACTCTCCTCAACCATGTTTCTCAGCTGGCTTGTTTATTTACTGTAAGCCACACTGGAACAGCCTCTGGAGCTAATAGTCAGGAGAGAGACCCACTTTTTACATGGATTGACAGGACAAGAGGGAATGGTTTTAGACTAAAGGAAGGGAGATTTAAGTTAGATGTTAGGAGGAAATTCTTTACTCAGAGGGTGGTGAAGCACTGGCACAGGGTGCCCAGAGAAGCTGTGGGTGCCCCATCCCTGGATGTTCAAGGCCAGGTTGGATGGTCCCTGGGCAGCCTGAGCTGGTGGGTGGCAACACTGCCCTGCCCATGGCAAAGGAGTTGGAACTGGATGATCTTTAAGGTCCCTTCCAACCCAAGGTATTCTATGATTCTATGATTCTGGTTCAACACTAAGCCTTGATTTGAGTCTTGCACACCTTGAATGGAAATTCTGTGAAATATTTTTATTTATCCAATGCAAACAAGGTAGATCATCAGCTCTGTATGTGTCTGGAGTTTTTTTTCCTTGCAACAAGAGAAAGAAATCACATCAAAAGTCCTACCCTATTTGGCACTTGCTCTGGAAGAGAACAGTGCTTATAAAAGCAATCCCAAAGAATTGCACCTATGTTTTTTTTTAAATACATATAAAGACATTTACCAGGCTACAGCAAGTGGATTTACTGGGGAGAGAGAGAGAGAAGAGAGGAATGATGCATTTGTTTCACTTGTTTCCATAGACAAAGATCTTGTAGATGAAACAATTTGCCCCAGGATGAATCTTAGAGAGAGAGAAAGCACTCAGACACCCTTTTTGCTAGTCCTCCACCAAACTGATGGAGATGATCTAAGAACATGCACTATCGAACTTGTCATGAAATGCCATCTCCTTGCATGTCTCAGGCTTGTTCCCTGTGCTCGGCTGCGTTTCCAGTTAATGTTTATTGGTGGGATTGTGAAGAGAGGAGGAAATGAGTTTTGGAGTACTTTACTTCAGAAAATGCCAGACTCAGTTCAGCTCTTGCTTTGAGATGTTGACAGTGGTTAGCATCTGAGGACTACTAGGCAAATTACTGGTCTTCAGTCCCCTTCCTTTGAGATGAGTGTCCAAAAAACCACCATTCTTGCTGGCAGTAATTTGGATTCTTTCTGCCAGTGTCAGGCCTCATCTGCACCACCTGTTGTGCCAGTAAAAGCTGCCTTCTGTCAGCACAGCCTGTGTCCTCACCCAGTGCTGAGCCTAGAAGGGATAAAACTTTGTCTTTCTCCTGGGTTCTACCCCAAAATTACTTTTACAGCACCATGCCACCAGCACAGATGGCAGAAGTTACATCTCCCTTGCCAGTCTAAACAGTGCAGGAGCAAGTCTCCTAGAATCCTACTGCGTCCCAAACATCCACAAGACCTGATCACATTTTTAAATATCACTGGTTGCAGCAAATGGAAGCCTAACCACAACGCTCTCATCCACAGAGAGCCTGTGCTTCCTCAGCAAGGGAAGCATTGTGTAAAACTCAGAAGGGTCACCAGCAAACTGTCCTAATTGACATAGCATAATTGACATAGTCCTACACACTTGGCATGCCCCAAAGTGAGTACATAAATAAATGCCTTCAGAGAAACTGGGACTGATCAGGTGACAGAGGCAGACTCCAGACAAGGGCTGTGTAGGTGGAGAGCTAATGTCCTACCCTGACAGCCTGGTGAAGACAAGCCTTCTCTCTTTAACGCTGTTGTTAACCTATTGCCAGAGGCACTCCCTGACATTGAAATTTGGAAACTATTTGCAAGCCCTCAGAAACACCTTGTGCAAAATTAATCCCCTGTTGAGTTTGCATTAGGAAATGCTACGAAGGGAAGAATGGAAACCCAGTTCCTGAGATACTGAAAACATGACCAGGCAATGCACAACAGTGCTTATTGAGAAACAAGCTTTCTTTGGTACAATACAGCTTAATGTGGGCTTTGGGTTTCACTAGATTTTTTTCCCTTTTAAAGGATGATGTCTAAATGAACAGGGCTGAAACTCACCAGCAGATGTCCAAGGCCAGGTCTAAAAAGAAAGGCTGATTTAGCAAATTAGAACTGAACTCTGAGTTAAATACCCCAAAGGTATCCAGAATGTAGGTGCTGACGCATCAGCCTTTCCTCTTCAGCTTTTTCCACTTTCTGGTGCAATCTCAAATACCCAGGAATAGCTTCAAAAATACAGCCATGCTTTACACTGCACATCACACTGAAAGAGGTTTCCTTTTCTAGAGCACATCCCACATCAGTGGATGGGAACTTGTGTATTCACAGTTAGACTAGCAGATCCTCTAAGCGGTCTTTCATATTTCTATGGGGTTTGGAGGTAGTACAATATAGTTTATTCTTTTCACTTTCCTCTTGTTCTTTTTTTTTTTCCTTCATTACTCTTATTTTCCATCCATAGGTTGTGCATATTAAGTTGGTTTTGTGGTAGCAAAAGAAGTGGGCAAAATTCTTCAAATTTCTGGGTAAAGAGCCATTTTTTTCTCACCAGTGTTATATTTTCTTCTCTGCCTGGATCTGCCAGGAGCTTCCTCTGAGGTCTCACCATGGTACCAAGCTTGTTTGAACACACATGTATGAGATGATTCCTTCAGTATGTGTGCTTGTGCATGTGCATAACTTGAATGTTTAGAAGAGAGGCCATGAAGTGAGCACCATTTCAAAGGCCCCTGTTTGTCTTGGCATCCTTCTCCTCTCCATTTTTGTTAATTATTTGATGAACTCTTGCTTTGCCTGATGTCCTTCCAAAGGAGAGGAGTCTTCAGCCAACTGCGCACCATTATTCAAACGTTCAGTCGTTGCTCTGCAAAAGCCTCTTCAAAGCCCAGCCTGCTGCCCCTGTTTCTGTTTATCAAACAGCTGTGTTGAGATTGGCTTCATTTGGTCAAGTTCAAGAAGCAGAGCTGCCAAAATTATGAGAGAGGGAGCAGGGGAGAGTGAAAATGCCTCTCACCTCACAGGGAGTGAGAAAAGGGAAAATGGCAGCCTCTGGTCCAGGATGTTATAAATAACCAGTTTGGCACTGCTGCACAAGAAACAGCTTGGCTAGCCTTCTCTTCTCTTCTCCTTCCCCACTGGGTTTATTATGTATTTAACCCTTTGCAGCATTTGTGAGGGAGGAGGTAGTGTCAGCCAGAAGACCTCTCTCTGTGTAACCCTTTGCACACCACATACATCTCCAACATAACCTAAAAGGTCAATGGACCAAGTCTGAGTCAAGGCTCCTTGCCTCACAAATGTTTACTCATGAAACAAGCTCTCAAACAGCACAGCAAGTGCAAAATTAAGTAGAAGTTGAAAAGGCACGTGTTTCAGTTCCTTCACAGCAATAAACCTAACAAGAAAACTGAGAGGATGAGAGAAGAAAAAAATCTGTTTTGACTGAAGGACACATTTATTTACAAGGTTGATTGCCTCTTATTGCAAGAGACATGAAGGTATTCCCTTAGGTTAGTTGCAGCTCAGGATTTGCGCAGGAACTCCTGAGAGTCTTTTCCAGGAGTGTAGATGTTAGGGAAGGGCAGTAGCTCGGAGATATCCAAGTAGAGAGAATGGGATTGACATTTGGAAGGATGCTGAGAAAGGACCAAGGAAACAGCACAAGGGGAAATAGTTTCAAACTAAAAGAGGGGAGATCTAGAATGGATATAAGGAAGAAGTTTTTTACAATAATGGTGGTAAGGCACTGGAACAGCCCAGAGACTTGAGTGGATGCCCCATCCCTGGAGACATTCAAGGTCAGGCTAATTGGGGCTCTAAGCACCTGATTGAGCTGTAGCTGTCCCCGTTCATTGCAGGGGAGTTGGATCAAAAGACCTTTAGGGGTCCCTTCCAGCTCAAACGATTCTATGATTCTATGAAACACTTCAATCTCTCAGTAGGTTTTTGCTAAATAGAGATTGACTGTTGTAAGATGCTCCAATGTTTTATCCAGTCTGCAGTGTTTCTGAGTTTTGACAAAATGCACTCACCACCTCTGAAGTGTAAAGAATTTTAAATCAAAAGGGATTAGTGTTAAATCCACCAGTACCTCTGAGCACAGATCAATGCACTGTGTTTATTTGCCACTGGCACCAAGCTGTGCCAGGCAGAGTGATTAATCCCCACCTGAGGCTGAGGGATAAGCTCTGCATCTCTACACTCCATGCTCAAGTCTCGCTCAGCTCTGTTTTGGGGAATAAAGCCACAGAAAGCACAAAAACTCAATCATCATGGAGACATTGCAGAACTCACTCTGTGAGAGTTCAAGAGACATTACTCTGAGCAGATCTTTCTAAAATGCAAATTTGCCAAGGGGCACATCTGGCAAAACCACTTCTTTTCTAACTTTTTTTCCCGAGCAGACTTTTTCACAGTCCTCTTCTCCCTTTGAAACAGTTTTTTTACATCTCTTCAGATAGCCTGGACATCATTTGGATTCCTCACTGTAGAGTCCAAGGCAAGGCTCCCAGCAGTGCCTCCACGTACTGACCTCTCTCTCTCCTTGTCAGCACTTTGGAAGGGTCTTCCCTGGGACCCTTTGTTCCAGCACTCTCTGACCTTGGCAACCTTCTAAGAAAATCCTCGGATCATCAGTCACACACTCTCTCTGCAACTTGATTTGGCCAACTCTCTTGTTTTCCATCCCCTCTGGTATCCTTGTCAGTCTCCCAGATAGCACTTTTCCCCACTCCATTTGTCTTCATTTGGAGCCTCTAGCAATACCTCTTTCCTAATCTCTCCAAAATTCCTTTCACTCTGTTATTCTGTTTTGCACAAGATCTAAGCCACCATTGGAAATAACCATCCACTCAGCTTTCACTTGCAGTGCTCCTAGAAAAGCCTCTACATAAATGATTGTATTTATTCTGGATGTGAATCCTTTCCAGCAGAGGAAATTGGTCTGAAATTTTAGGCGCTTCCTTAGCTTCTGGGTGGAGGATAAAAATTTCAGAGGATCTTTCAATTAATACCTATGCAAAAACATCTCAGTGAGTCAAATGCTCTTTGAATGTGGCCCTAGAACAGAAATCCTAGCAGAAGGGCTGTCCTGTGCCATCCTCAACAGAAACATATCATCCATAAAAGCATAGAAATAGCCAATTTAAAGGTCCAAGATCCCTAAAATCTGAAGTTGGCTATAAGCTGAGTTTTTCCAAAGGAATTAAAATACAGAGATACCACATGGAGTGATTCTGTCTTTGGTTGTGCCCTTCCAGTCACTGACACCAGTGGGATTGATGAAGCAGTGACCTTGACAAGCCAGCTTCACTGGACTAGTTTATAAATTCTAAATAGTAGGAAGCAGTCAACAACCAAAAACGCTCTTAGAATAAATACTGCTCTCCCAAATTAGCAGTGCCCAGAGAACCTTCTCCTTTTCACATCTTCTGATAGTAGCTCTTGTAGATAAATATATCTATCTGAAAAATTGCCTGGCAGAAAATGGGTCATATATCTCTACTTGGAAGACTCAAAACTGACATATTCATCTAGTGTAGAATGAGATATTCATGCTAGCTCAGATGGCCGAGAAAAAGAGCATAAATTATCACATGGAGTTTCTTAGAACCCCTGCGAAGTTCTGCTGGTATCTGATCAGATTCCCTCAGAAACAGCTCATTTGCCCTGGAAGAAGAGATGATGAGAGATGATCATTTGGGGGAAATAAACTTACCATCTCAGTGAAGCTTCTAAATAAACCTTTTTTGACACTCTTTTTTGACTAGTCTTGATCTTTAGAACTTTTTCATAACTAGAGTGCAGAAGATTGCTGAACCCAATAATTCAGACCTACAATTTGCCCCCCCAGAGTAGAAAACCAGAAGAAGACCATGCAAAGGGTAGATTCTGTGCTGTCCCTCAACCTGAACACAGTTTTTCACACCGAAGTATCCAGTCTTTTACTTGTGGGATATTCCTTCAGTTTCAGGTTTCATTGGGAGTTTTCAGTAGCAAGCAGACTGTCTTATTTCAGATGTTTGTGGAATTGAACAGCAGAGAGAAAAATGCCAGGGCTCAGACCTTTCGCTTGAGAAACGTGAAACTTCCTTTTGATATATTTCTCCTCAAAACGTGGTATTTATTTAACAGGCTCCCTGACTGACTCTGGAAACCTGCTATTTTGACTCAAGAATTTTTCTCAGTGAATTATATTAGATAAATATAACCAAAGTGTGTGATTATGCTGGGTCGATTAACTCCTGATGTTGAAACAGAACCATTCCTTTGGCTGTTCTCACCAGCAATTTGTCACTGGTTTATGTTAGAAAAATCTCCCCAAGAATGAGTGATAGAAATTTTAACAAGCCATTAAATCTTGCCCCTGCAGTTAATTGTTCCTGATTTTGTGTATTGCACTTCTTCACAACTACGTTTTTCCCCCTACAGTCAAGATGCTGGTGCTCTCTGCGAGACCTGGAATTAACATAGTGAAAGTTTCTCATGCACTTTTCCTGCATTGTCTGAACATGTCGTAGAAATCTCAGATTCAATCTGCTTTACTTTGCTGGAAGAGAGAGTCTGAGCTAAATCCTGCAATGTGCTGGCTGTTTTTAACTCCTGCTGTCAAATGGAGATCCCAAAGGAAAAGGCATGTATGGATCATGCCTTTTCCTACATTTCATGAGTTCTAACTGTGATTTTTAAGCCCTGTTTCAGACATATTATATCACACTCCTGTCATTTGTTCTTCAGTGAGCAGAAAATAGCAATTTTTTCTCTGTTTTCACTTTCTTTTTTCCCTAGCATGAGGCAACATCTCCAGCACAGTGAAAGGTTTCTTAGTCTGAATACTTACTAGTGCCACAAATGGACAGTCCCCATACAGAGTCTTCATTATACCATTATACTACTGCCAAAACTCTGTAAAATTGCCCAAACTGATACATCTCATATTTGGAGGAGAAGCAAAATGCTATCTTGTGCTTACAAGTCTTTATTTTTTAATTATTTCAGGGAAAAAAAAAGATGGGGCTAATGTATTTATAGAACCATAGAATCACTAAGCTTGGAAAAAATCGTCAAGTCCAAACATCAACCCATGAGCAAAACAAGAAAAAATATGTGCTGGGCTGGGAAGTGTGAGAAATGCATTACTCCATACTGTGGCAACCAGGAAGTGCCAGAAACAGTAGAATGGGTTTAATAATGATCATGGCTGTTTATTTCTAATCATTAATTTGTTCTGAACCCTATACTTTTGGCTTGATGACAAAAGTCCACTAGGCAACAATTAATTTTGTTTGAGGAAGGTTCCTGGAAAACAAGCAAGACGTGTTGGCTGTTGGAGGCTTGCCAGGCACGAGGCAAACAACCTGCAGTGTCTGTAGGCATTCTATTTGATAAAATAAACTGTCTCAATATGTTTGTATCAGGTAATAGAGGGTGACAGCAGTAACACTAGATTGTGCCCAAAGCCAAAAAAATGAAAGGCATTTCTACGAATATCATATATATATGAAGGCAAAGATTGTTCACCAAAATTCCAAAATCTTCTGGAGGGCCTTGGGGTCCCAGCAGCAAACAGAGATAACCTTCTGGGGAGAAGTTAAGGGTCTTTGCAGACTGTGTCACTTTTTGACACAACTGTGGCACAAGGGAGTGAGAAAGTATTAATACTTTGCCTCAGTCCTTTGACCTCAGAGATTTCCTTGTACTTGAACCAAGAATATGGTTCCCAGTGGTTTTGGGAAATGAATGGTTGTCAAAACAAATACCACCCCCTTGACACCCTCCCTCCTTCATTGTAAACAGTCTTTAATCGTTTAATGATAGTCTGCACCAATGGGAAATTGTGATTAATGCTGTTTACCACTAAGAAACTCCCATTACTTTTTTACCAAGGAGTCATTAGATTTGGGCTGTACTATAGACATAGGGTTACCTTCCTTTCAAACAACGACTCAGGGAGCATACTGCTCACAGTTATTGCTCTATGATGGCATCCAGATGAATAAAATGAAGAAGTCGTCTCCTGCTCACTGGTCCTTCGCTATACAGCTCCACAAGCTCCTTAGATGTTAATAAGCATTTCTGGCCTCATTTGCAGGAACAGAGGCACAAGGCAGGTACAGTTGTTTTGTTTGATCAGTCCATCTCCTCTGCTGTCTACCGAAAACATTGATCCAAAGCATTTCTCGAAATGACATAGCAAGCTGGACAGCTGGTTCTAAGGACCACTTCTTTGAATTCATTTTCCCTCTTTTCACTTCAAATTGTGAAATATTTTGATTTTAAAATTTAATGGATTTGTGGTGGGTTTTTTTCTTATTATTTCTTTTTCTTTATCTCTTTTCTATTGAGATCAAGTCCAAATTGACTGGGCAATTTAGAGGATTTGACTGGAGTCCCATGAAACATAATCATGATGTCCTGAAGAGATAGAGGGCAAATTTGCTCAAAGATCTCTTATGGTGCCAACACTTCTCCAGGCACAAAAAACTGTTCCTATTTGTAATATCATTACTTATGAAACACTCCCAAGCTGGGCCATTTGTTCCAGCTCATTTTTCCAAATCACTAGAATTCAGGCAGAGCTCATGGAGAGAACCAAACAAGTATGTTGTTGGAAATATCACCACAGACTCAAACTAGACTCACTTTGAGGCAGGAATCGAGAGACATTGTCTTGATTTTCACTCAAGCGGTTGTGAGGCCAATGGAAATTATCCAGCTCCTGGGCTGTAGGTTGGAGTGGCCTTCTCAGTGAAGCTCCTATGTGTCCTGCTAGTATGTCAAAATGCATTTAAAGCTTTCAGTGACCATTGAGACTCATAGAGGCTTACTTCCTGCATAACACAAGCCACAGAATTTCATTGGGAAATCCCCTCTTTGGGCCCATAACTTCTGGCTAAGAATGAGTAAATCTTATGATGTCATGTTGGGGTTAAGCTTTTCACCCTTGCAGCAATATGGTTTGGATAAAAATGGCTCACTCTTTCTCTTTTCCTTTTGTTGTTGTTGCGTGTATTTGTAGAGAGTGTGGACCAAAAATGGTTGTTTTCCCCACGCCTTCTGTAGCACTTTTCTTAAATGATGCAATCAGCCTGAGCCACAATTGGGAACCAGTGATGTGCAACTTGATGAAATATATACAAGATCAAAGCTCAGATGGTTCCAAGCCAGCGAGTGGGAATGCGGGTCTGAACTTTCCCAGAGTCTGGAGGAGCTGGTTCAGCCCATTGTGAAAGCCCTGGGTAGATTCCAGGTGCACATTTTCCTAAAATGTGGAGGTATTTAGATCATTATCTCTCATTTGAGCTTATTACAATGAATTGGCTTCTCTGTTCACTACCTTTATAACAGGTTCGATGATTATTTTTTTAAGAAACTTTTATAGCATTATGGTATTTGCTTGAATATGAACAGGAACATCATGTTTAAAGATTGATGATACATAACGCAAGGTGAAAAGGGGTTCATAACCTTACGTGGGATCTTACTTCTTTTTTGCAGTTTCAAAAAACACAGCAATGCCTGCCCAGCAGATAGCATTTACTCCAGCAGCTGCTGTAAGAGAGTTAATTCCTAAGGGGCTTTAAGTGCAGTACCAGCCAAATGCACCTCTGTAAATAACAACCCCTACCCATTTTTTAATTCATTATGTAATTAACATTGCGAATAACAATATAAGTGTTAAACTTTTCTTAACACTCTCCAGTGTTCTTCTTTTCATAGATTTATAACTTTGTCAAATTTTAATCATTTGAACTGAGACTTTCCATGTTTATGCTCTGAGTCAGGCTTTTTTTTTTTTTTTTTNTGAAAAAAAAAAAAAAAAAAGAAACATAGGAAAATAAATTACTCTTCTAAACCGGACATTTTTCCCTGACTGTTTTTCTTGAAACAGTCTGAAATCTTAATGTTTTCAGGAAGAAACTTGAGAGGGAATAAGCTGGGGAAGAGGAAAGTGCTGTTATGGGTGGCTTAAGCCCCTGGACATGGCAATGTCCGTATGGTCCTTACAGTTTATAACAACTGAATGTTGTCCAGCCACTGAAGTCCCTACACATTGTGTCTGAAAAATGCCAGTCTCTACTGTAAACTTCTTACATGGCAGACAGATAAATTGAAATCCTATATAGAAGGACGTAACAGTGAACAATAGCAATATTGGTGGTCACAGTAGTGATTGCTCTTTGAGCTGCAGAAAACTGCAGTGAGCTGCCGATCTAAGTAAGTGAAGGTCATGGTTACTAGCCTCAACTCTTCATTTTTTTTTCAGTTTTCCATGAAAGGCAGCCCTGTATCACTGCTTGGGAAGGCAGATAAGGACCATACGTATGTTTTAAAAATAAGTTTATGGAAAAGTTTTGTGAGAGATGTATACAGAGATAAGATGTATTTCATGACAATCTGCCTTTTAGAAAGATTACACACTATATCTAAGTGATTGATTGTGCTGAGTGTAGTGGCTTAGGCCACATTTCCTCCCAGAACTAGGAAGAGGAACCAGCATTTTGAATACCCATATATTTTTGCTGGCAAACAGAGAGATTGAAATGTATTGCGTCTCTCTCTAACCATCTGTTCTTGTATAGTAATAACTCCCTAGCTCTGCTAGTTGCACCTTCAATCCATGAGGCAGATGTGCAGTGTTCTTCCAAAGGTATTGGGCTCTCTGACTGATGCAAGAGATTCATGCACACCCTCCCCACCTCCAATAGCATGTACTTACTCAGAGGAATGAAAGACCTAAGTCCACTGCAGAGTTTGTTCCAGTCCAATATAGGTTTGCCAGCCAATATAGGAGAGGAGGTTCTGAATGTGTTCTCAAATACATTCTGGATTAGCTCCTCAGCATGTTAACCATGGACTCTTCTAATTCAAGTTACTGCTTCCCCACAGCCACCCTCTGAAAACCAAGAGGAAGCCACTCCCAATACAGGCTTGTTCCCTCTGGTGTATTTTCTCATAGGGAGGCATGAAAGAGGAGAGGGAAGAAGGTAATCCAGACTATTTCAAGAGCACTTTTTTTTAGGAAGGTGTTTCTTTAAAAGATGTATCTTCCCTCAAACTTCCTAAATTCTTCAAATCCCACCACCGGAGCAAATGTTCACAGTAGCTGAAATCAATAGCACTATATGAAGTTTGTAAATCAGGGCTAGGAAGAATGACACATGATTCTTCCCATATTTTTCCACCTTGCTCTCCAGTTGGTGGAGCTGGAAACCTCATGAGAGACCTTGTCCTTCTACCGATTTCCAGTGACAAATGAGTGTGGGCAGCTCTGGAGACATGGCTGAACGTTCAAGGTGTTTGCTTTCCCCATGAACTTCAAGACCTCTCTTTGTTTCTGCCTGAATCGAGGCCTCTTAATGACCGGGATGTCGTAGTCCAACTGGTGGGTTCTGCTTTCCAAATTCTGCTGTGAGCAAAACAGGTGCAGCTTTTTTTTCAAAATTGATTACCCCAATTATTTCACTTTATTATAAGAAGCCTAAGGAAAAGATGAAGTGCCCTAATTCCTGGCCACCTGCCAGTTGCAGCTCAATCATTAGAAATTACAAATTGATGCTGGTTGTTTTGTACCATTCCATGGGAAGATTTATGTCTTTATGTAGCCAGTGCTGATGGAATAAATTAAGCTGGGCATGAGAAAGGAATAAAGATTTACTCAGCATTTGAAAGCCTGGCTTCAATGCCTCATGGAAAAGTGTGGCAAATATTCTGTAGACACGGAAATATATCACATATCCCTAACAAAGAAAACCTGGGTAACTTGCCATTAAAGATGTGACATTTCACCCCAGCAGCCTCTCATTCCCAGATAAATCCTCAAGCTACTGTGAAAAATACACTGTATTCTTCCAGTGTAGAAAATGTATACTGGTCTTCCCAGTGGCCGTGGTATTTTAGAAATGGACCTGAAATGAGACTCAGCCTCAGCTCTAGCTTTTCTTCGAGATGAATGATGTTGCCCATGTGAGAGGGATTGCCTTCTGAAAATGAACTGAAAAGGAAAAATTGTTTTTGAATGACTCCCTACTTTGCTTTCTTGGGAAAAACAAGTTTGGTTAAAATCTACACTAGGAGTTTTCAGGCCACTGGGGCCATTCCTACTGGAGCACAATAGATTGTGAAAGGACAGAGACTCTAGAAGAGGACTATGCAGGAGGAGCAAGGCGTTGGAAAACCATGGCTCTCCATTCAGACTCTGGCACATGGTAACCTGGACAAACCGCACGCTGCTTGCACCATGCAGTGCTCTTCAGTAAACATACTGGCACGGTGATATTATTTTAATTTTTTATTTTGAACAAGAGACTGCCCAAGGAAAGAGACTAGACTTAAACAGATCATCTTTCCTCCAAGCTTGCTGCCAGAAGGAACTGAAGTTGGTTTTCGTTTGTGTTCTTTTGGTGAGCCAACTCAGTGACTTACAGTCTAGATGATGTGTTCAGAGCTATGAACAGGATTTTAGTCATTCTGCTTGCACGGATTGGGCTGCATCAGCCACCATTGCCCAGGCCTTCTCAAAGAAGAAAATTAAAAGACATAGATTTGTTTAAATTGTCAACATTCCAAAAAAGTCACCAGACAGATCAAGGAAAGGAATTAGTTAATACCTGTGTTTTGCCCAAAATACAACACAGTTAAAAGGTATCTGAGTTTTTTTCAGTTTTAAAGATTCACCATCCTTTCAGAATATCTCACGTAAGACTTGAACCTAAAATACATTGACTTGTGCAAAAACATTGCTATTTGAGACTCCTTGTTGCGAACACATTTTTTTTTTTCTGTGATTCATAGAAGGTTGTTTCTTGGATGACTTGTATCTCATTTTTTGCCTTCAAATACACATATTGTGTTAGTCCAGCTGTGAAGTCATTGAAATAAATAGTCCTTTTCCCTAGGCTGCTCATGGGCAATTTCTTGCTGGGATTTATCTATCTGGATTGGGCAGCATGGCCTTGTAGTTCATTTTAAATTCACTCTCCATAAGTGTTCTCTCTAAATTCACTTGTTTCCAGTCTGAAATGTGTTTCACCATTTAAAAGAATGCCAGAAGTTTTGGGATTGGATAAGCACAGGATTGAACCCAAAGTCATTTGCTGGAATGCTTAATGAGGAGCAAACATAAAGGGATGAGTCAAAGTGAAATTGCTGATTAATCCAAAAAGTATATGCACAAAAATCCATGTGTATGACTCATTCAAGAGGGAGAGAGAGGCCCCGGATGAGTCCAACTTACTCACTGTAAACTGAAAATAAGAGGAATCTCTTGGAAAATAAAATGACAAACATCTTTCTCTTGATGCGTCTAGAGCAATCTGACTCCTGCCATCTGCTGAGACTTTGTGGAAAATGTTGGGAACGCTCCTTCCTTATGATATTTAGTTTTACAACCTTCCTGCTTACACAGCAGTTCCTATTTAGGTATGATCAAAGAATGTAACTTACAGAGTACTCAGAAAACAGGACCTGTCTATACGCATAGTACCCCTTCAGTGTCCATGTTGAAACAATAAAAGGAACATACTGAAATGAGACAGATTTTAGATAGCAAGGTTTGCATATGTTGATGAAGCTACCTCATTTTTACCTGTCTTTCCATGAGCAAAATCCTGAGTGAACTCTTAGAACTCCAGTGGTTATGCAAATTTGAGTGGAAGGCTTACATGAAGGCTTGATCTCCTGTTATGTCGAAGTATAGAAGCATTTGGTCCAGATAAGTATTCATCTCAGAACAACCTAGAGTATCACACATAGCAAACAGCAAGTTTTGATGTTTGTCTCTAGAATAAGCCTCACAATCCAGTAAGTGTCACTCTTCCTGTAATTTGCTTAATTTTAACATTTTACTGTCTCCATTTGAGCCATACTTGAGCTAACATTAACAGAACACACTCCATCAACCTTGATGAAGCGAGACAAGTCCTTCAAAGTTCCATATTCTTATGGTGTTATCACTTACAAGTGCAAGTCAGATTTATCACAGTAGGACTGCAGGCCCTGTTATCTAAGCCTGGAAAGTTTAAAAGTGTATTACAAAGCATGTGAAATCTACATGAAATAAAAGGATGATTTTTTTCCCCTCAAGAAAAGAAAATGATTTATTGGTTAAACACTCGGACATTCCCTTGGAAAGGGAGTGTTTTTTCCTTTTTTATTTTTCCTTAAAGGGGAAAAAACAAGTACAAATTACATGTGCTAGGAAATGCCAGCCAATAATCAGTAGATGTAATCCTGCAAAGTGTTAGTGGCAAAATCTTTCTGCAAGAAGCACAGGGCCAGTGTTGAGGACAATTCCTTCTGGGTAACCCAACCAAATCCCACAGCACTGTGCTGCAAACTGTCCAACCCATCTCCTGCCTCCTGCCTCAGAGGCTGACTTTCATAGAAAAGCATTTTACTTCTTACATCCACCCCAGAAACTCAGCTCCTGCTATTAAATAACTGAAATGTTTTTGAGACATTCCGATAAGGCCCTGAGCCACCAACCTCAATGCTACCAAATTTCAGGCCAGAAGTCCCTTCTGGCTTTGCTCCTCTTGAGTGGGCTGAGGTTAGAATCTGTAATTGTGGGTTACAAGTGCAGAAACAGAGAGCAAGACCAGACCCTTGTGGAAAGGAGGCCTTGAATGTGATACGAAGGGAAATGTCTGGATGGCCTTTATTTTTAATAGCTGGCACTGGAGGATATTGTGATTCTTTCCTTCTCTTTTACAGACTCTTACTTGTCCACTGAGGGAGAAAAACAGAGAGAGAATGAGTGACACTGGAACATCGGCACTAGTAGGTAGAAATAAACGGTTTCCAGCCATTTTAGAATGGTATTTCTCTGAAGAAATGCTGCACTGCATTGGCTTTGATACTTTGGACTGCAAGGGTGGAAACCAAATTAGCATCAGAAAGGAAGATGTGTGGGTTGCTCCAAGTACAACTGATATGTATAATGTTAACGTTATGAGAGTGGTGCCAGAGATTTTCACTGCCACAGAAACCAAGCACTAGAGATAGGTAAGATGCCCAGGGAAATGGCCCTGAAAACATGAACTGCAGTCCAGATGGCTCTCCTGAAAGAAAGACTGAGAAATCTTCCTGGCAAAAAACAATCCCTGTCCTTGCTGCTTCTTTACAAACAGGGCCACAACTGAAAATCAATGCAATTAGCTGTATGACCTAGAAAAAGGCAGGAGACTCTCTTTTCAGAGTTTCTTTTGGTTGGACCAAAGTCCCATTCATGAGAAGAATCCAGCAAGAATTTCACAGCTTACTGAAAAGTGGTTCGTAGCAATCTGTCTGAATTGAATGCAGTGTTTCACGTTGGTCCTGTATCCAGTGTAAGCCAATCACATTTCCACCCAAGGACTCCAGGGAGGTATTAAATATTGATTGGGTTCCTAAGATACAGGTAATCACATTAACACAATGTATCATTCAGCAGCCTGAATATCTTAAAATCTGGATCGTGAATGTTAATGTAACTAACAGAATAACTTCCCAACACCTTTGGCCACAGATACCTACACTTCAGTTAGGTGCTTCCAAATATGACAGCATCGCCAGGGTTAATGCACCAGTCTTTCTTTTGTTATCTGTAGCCGTCTTTTCAGAACTATTTGTTCTCTCCCATAGTCTGGCATAAAATGCCCAGCATATAGACCCTAATCTCTGCTGCCCAGAATAAAAACTAGTTTCTTGCACTCATTTTCCTTCATGGCCCAATCCAGTCATGGCATTTCCCCTAGCCAGGAAGGCAGACAAATGAGTCATGAGGGAGCCTACTGTTACAAGACTCCATGAATCTCCTTGCCCTGAAGAGCTTTACAGGCATTTCCCCCCCTCAAGGGACTCAAACTCAGAATCTCCAAATGCACTTACCCTCTGCCAGCCTAGGTCCTGGGAACTTGAGTTTATTCCCAAACTCAGATGTTCCAGTTGACAGCATTAAGCAGTGGCTGCCAAGCCAACAGGCCAGTGAGTTAATGGGTTTTATTAAAAATAAATAATAATTTTTAAGCAAAGCTGGGTCAAATTTATCTTCACCTTTGAAACAGAATGGGTATCAAGTCTTTGAATTGGACTTCACTCTTTACCTGTTGGTACTTCCAGAATTCACGTTAAGCACCATCCTGCTTTGATTTCTTTGATGCTTTTTGTTTTTTTCTTTCCTAACTGGTAGGAAATTGATTTTTTTTTCTTTTACATGAGCTCTAAGGAATTATTTTTAAGCTTGAGTACAGTAATACAGACAAGATTTTTGAGATGTGTGTTTCAAGTAGGCATTCATATCCATATTTGAACATCTATAGAAGTTGCCTTGTTGCACAACACCTACTGATGTTCATTCTGAATGCATTCAGCATGAATCTAGAAATCAAACTGCAAGCATTTTGTTCTGAACCTCTGGGCTAAAACATAAAGATCTGATATTTCGGTGCAAATGAAGACTGTTTCAATTCAAGTCTCTTTTTAAAATACTTCTGTTTATTAAGCTATTAAGAATATTCCCAAACTGACAACAAAAAAGACTTGTTGAACTGATTGGGGATTTACAGTTGTACCTGTAGAGCCCAAACCAATTTCACCAGAAAAAAAAGTAATAGGTTTTACTTGAATGAAGGTTTTTCGGTTACACTCAAAATTTGAACAAAAATTGCAGCATTGCTCCTAAAAAAAATCCTTACTCATTAATTACTACTGGTAATGTTTGAAAAATACTTTAAGTGTACTTTCTGTTCATTCAAAACATTTTACTTTAAAATCATCTGAAAGGTTTTGTTATAATTTGTTACCAAGCAGATATGTGATGAGAAAGGATGTCTATACATCCCCCCTGAGCCATCTACACCTCAAAGGATGTGTTTCTTTTCTTTCCCATGAGTTTTTAGCCATAACTCTTAGACTGGAGATGGTTAATATCTGAGAAAGAAGAGTTCCTGGTAATGGCAGAGGGAAGAGGAAAAGCTGTAAAATGTTGTCTTGCTGACTGTTTCTAACATGTAACAGAGCTTTTGAAGGGCTTTTAAAGGGAGTCATTCAGCCAGCTATACTGTGTCACTTTCCACTTCATGGGATTTTTATGAACATCTGGGAGCAGCTCTGGAAAACGTAGGAGTGAGTATTGAAGGATGTATAATGGACCACAGGAAGGAAAACACTTTGCTATTCAGTCCTGCACTCAGAATTTACCTAATACCATCCTGTTCAGCAGTTTTTAGGTCAGGTATGAACATAGCCAAGTTCCACCTGCAAAGCCCTGAGAAGTCCAGGTCACAATGATCTCTGCATGCTGTACCAGTGCAAAAACAAACAAACAAACAAACAAACAAACAAACAAAAAAACTACACACCTCTCACATGTCTGGCTTCCTGGCAAACGTCCCAAGAGTCTTGGAATAAGTATCACAGATAGGGCAACAGATGTTCAACAAGTCTACATGCAAGGTGCTGCATTTGAATCAGGGCAATCTCTGATGTGTATATGTGTATAGACTGATGGAATAACTCATTGAGAGCAGCCCTGCGAAGAAGGACTTGGGGGTTCTGGTGAATGGGGCCCTAAGCAAAATGGTCTAGTGGCTAGAAACCCTACCCATGGCAGGGGGGGCTTAGAACTAGATGTCTAGTCTTTAAGATCCCTTCCAACACAAGCCATCCTGCTATTCTGTGATTATGGCAGTCACTGGAGGTAGATGGTGAATTGATCAAGGTCTTTGCTGATGAGCCAGAGAAGCTATATGTTTCTTATCAGATATGAGCTAAATAACTGGAAGAGCTTTCAGCTGTCAGGTCAGACAGTTTAAGTGTGACTATCTTCAAATATGCTTTGGCTTTCCAAGTAAATATCATCTAGTCTCAGCAGCTTCTGAGGGTTGTTTGACTCCGATTCTAACTGAAGGCTATGTTCTCTTCAGTGACAACAGTCCAGTTCAAAAATAACTCTGCTAATTTCAGTGATTTGACTCTGGATTTGTGTCACTCAGTGCAAAATGTGAATTTGTCCTCTCAGCTGTCCCAGCAGAGTTTATGCGTGGTGCCCATTCAAGTCACTAAGAATAAAGAACAGCAAGTTAGGGGTGCAGTGACCTCCTTACTGCCTCTTTTGAGGACCAAGAGAGGTCCCACAAAGTCAGCCATTCAAAGCACAGAGTTGACTATAAACAATCCAAAGGGCCCTCTTTTCCCAATGTGGGGAAAATAGTTCATTGGGCAGCCCTGAAATGTATGGATTGTGTTTAGTCTACATGCTTAAAAATAATAATAATGTTCAGGCCAGAAGGAATTTACAGGCTTAGAGCACCATGGAAAGCAACTACCTTAGACTGAAAATATTCCAGAGAGACTCAGATAAGCTCCTCCTCATCCTATTAATTCATCAGACTTGGCCATGCATCATTGGCCCAAAACAGCACCCTTTCCTAGGCAATAATCTCTCTCTTCAGGATCCTTCATGAACTGTGCCAGATTCCTCCCAGCCTGTGCAAAGTTGATTGGCATTGGACATCTGCCAAACAGCCAGCTTTTCCTCATGGGATCCAAGTTCTCAGAGACCAAAGAATCTCTTCCAGCAGCATGAAGTATAGGGCACTACACTGTTATTCATATGAGGCTCAGATCCTCAGTATCCTTTTTATGGGGAAGGGGATATGTCTGAGATCACACTCTTCAGAGGATCACATCACTCTGAAGCTAGGAATGTTGGCCTCAAGATAATTAGCCCAGACACATTTCAATGGCAAATCGTATTTTTCACAGTCCGAACAGCCAGACGTGTTTACCTCAATTCCCAGGATAAGCAAAAGTTAGAACATTGAGACACTCACCATCATTCAGCTTAGAGGCTTAACCTCTTTGCTGGGAGCTAATTTGGGAACACTAAGCAGCATATCAAGGCCGTCTCAGCAATGCCATGTGCAGCTGCAAAAAGCCATTCAGAATCGCAGCTGGATGCCTTATCTTAACAGCTGCCATAAATATTCCAACCCTCTTCTCCCATGTTGGGATTGGAGGCTGAAGATTTAACAACATTGATGGCAAGATGTGGTCTGGAATAATGGATAATCATTTTAAGAATGATAACTTTGATTCTCTTTAATTTATCTATTGAATTTTGGAGTATTTGGAAAAACAAATTCCCAATTTGTGATTCCGAATAAACTTACTCCATGACAGCATCTGTTACAACTGTTACTAGGCAGACAGCATTGAGCTCTTGTAATGTCTTTGGAACCTTTGGGTGAAAGAAGCTAATTATTTATTCTGGACAGGAAAATGCACTAACTCCTCTCAAGTTCACTTTATGGATGTTCGTTTAAGAGCAATGAAAGTCAAGGTGAATTCAGGCAGCTCTGGGGTTTGTAACACTATACATGTAGAGAAAGCCAAATTCACTGCTGAAATAAATGAGAAAAACTCCACTGAGGTCAATGGTTCCACCATCACTGATGTCAGCAATGGAGCCTGGCTGTATACACACAGAGAATGTGTCCATCATTTTCATACTAGAAACTTACACACATTCTATAGCCAAAAAGTATAAAGTCAGTCAGCCAAAAGCAATCCTTCATCTTACTAAGGATGGGTTAAGTGGTCTTGCTAAAGAAGAAAGCGTGATTTACAAGACAAAGGCCATTATTTTTAACTAACATTGGGCTACCATTTAGATAGGTATACATTCATGAGCAGTACAGATTGTCATGTAGCTTTTTGAAGTACTGTAGTGGAAATGCTAAGTCATGGCTTGAACCAGTGATTGAGCACCTGGTGGGAAGGCTGGGCTAACCCAGGGGAGCTCAGGTGCATGCAGTGCACCTGAGTGACTGGAGAGGGTGGAGCCAGGATCCTCCCCTTCCCAGACCTCCTTTAAGGGTTGGCAGTGACAGTAATGATTTCTTTTGCAGGAGATCTTTGTATGCCTGAGGGCCTTATGGACATTTTGAAGGTAAGCAGTTTCTTTCTCTTATTTTTGTGCCTCCTGCTGTTGTGTCTGAGCAGATTCTTATTTGCTGTGGCCTGGGACCTTGCTGCTCTGCTGTCTTGTTATGCTTTCCATCAGGTTACAAGTACACAGAATGGAAACAAAGGGGCCTTAAATTAATGGCTGGTTTTGGTTTCATTGGTCACAGTTTGTCTAGAGCCACCATTGGTGAGCATCCTCTAAGGTTAGGCTGCTCTATCTAAAATGGTTGTTTTGCTTACCTGTCCTCTAGATTACCCACAGGCAGAAGTGAGCAATGTTGTTCTTCTGGGGGCCTCATTAGTTGTTGATGCCCTATCTGAAGATCAGAGGGAATCCTAGTCAGCAGTAAATGAATAAAACAAGCAAACCAATCAGAATATCCACCATGAGCCTAGTGTGTAGCCTAATGTGGGACCCCACATTTCCTCTTCAATTTCAGGTCAGCTCTATTGACTACTCGACACTTTTAAAAGGGTCAAAGACCAGCGGATCTGAGGCTTTCAGCCAGCAGCATGATGGGAGAAAGGATATTAAAAATGTGTTCATCTAGGAAAAACTGTGCTCACTATAACACTGGGCATAGGAAATGCTTCATACTTTATTCCTAAATCCACAGAGATACTGTGGTTCTAATCCACTGTGATGCCTGAAGGTTGTACCTCTTGTACCCCTTTACCTTTCCTACCTTCTTTAGTAATTTACCCTATAGAATCACTTTTTCCTTGTGATCCGCAGCAAGGATATTTGAGATGCGTTGCAGAGCAATGCCTGTTAACTAAATCCTCTATTAATCTTCACTAAAAGTTGTTCAACACAACAAAAAACTTAGAGATCCTCTGCATCAACAAACCGAGATGTGGTAGAGCTACCCTCCTTGGATGGCTGCTAGTTATTGAGTTGCCATTACATCTCCAGAGATCCTGATTAAAATATATATACTTTCAAGTAATAAACAGCAAGGCTATTCAGTTTTGTGAAGGCTTACTAAGCTAATAAGCCTCTTTAAAAACGCTGAAGTATCTGAGGACCTCTAATTGTCTGTTGGGGTAAAAATAATCCCAACCACCCAATGCAGCCAGTCTTCTACCAGAAAACCTGACTCATCTCATCCCAGAATTTCTTCTCTGGAACTGAAAATCAAGATTATTTCCAAGCAAGGGGTGTGTGTGGTTGTAGATATCTGAGTGTGAAAGGAGGTAGCCACAACTCAGAACTAAGTAAATAAGATACTGATTTATTTTTTGTTTTGTTTACTGTGAACCCTTGTTTATACATATCGGAACCACCTCAAGCAGTTTAACTTCAGTACATAGTACTGCTGGGAGACTTGCTGTGACTAAACCTTTAAGATCATGTTCTAAGGACTTCTGGCCCTGGAACGATGGCAGAAGATTACTTCAGCCTCTTTGTTTGTCCCAGCCTTGATACTGTAAAGCACATAAGATAATCCTTTGCTACAGATTATAGTTTCTAGACTGCTGTTTATTAAACAAGAGTCTATTTTTAGGCAATAGATTTGCTTGGGGAAGTTGTGGAATCTCTATCTCAGTACAGTTTTAGTAGCAGGTTAGACAAATCATGTAGGTAAAGGCAATCCTGCCTTGAGGCGGGCAGATTATCCTAGCTTTGTTTTACGTGACTCAGTATATTGCAGAGAGAGGCAGAAAAGATACCTAAGTTGGCAATACTTGGGTTTTTTTTTGTTTTTTTTTTTTTTGCAGTAGACAAACAACAGTAGTGTCTGGAGACAGATGGTTAGAAAGCAAATAGGAGAGCATCTGAAGAGAGGAAGTAAGGCTACAGAGGAAGAGAAATGAAGAAGAAAGAAATGTGTGGAAATCAGATTCCTGATAGTTCTTAGAAACAAAGCAGTGGAGGCTCTCCTGATAACGAAGAGACTCAGTGATCGGCATCTAATGAATACTCAGTTTTAATACACTGATCCAAGAAACTTTGCATATTCACCTCCTTTGAGTCAACAACTCTCATGAAAGTGTGTGAACAGATCGTGTTGAGTTAGCATAGGCAGTGTTTCTTTACCTTGTAAGTGATGCTCATCTACCTCATACTGAGAGTTCATTCTGCCTTTGCTATCCCCATTTCAGTACGTGTTAACTTTTAACTCAAGTTGAATTGCAGTAAAATCATGGCCACAGAACAAGAAACAACGCTTGTGTCCTTCTGTTTCTATATATACCTTTTTGCTATGTCTAATACTTAGCTCTTTGGATAAGATCCCTTTTCTCATCTCTGTGCCTGTGCAGCCTTTGGCACAAAAGGGGGGGCACCCAGTAGAGGGCTGATGATAACAACAAAGTCATACTTTCTCTTTTAGAAAGTATTGCCCACCTTGATCTAAGCTTTTTGCAAACCTCTTTTGCAGCCTACTCTAGGAAGATACTCATATTCTAGACCATGTGCAGAGCTAGAACAAGGGAGAGGGGGATTTGGAGCCAGTGATGTCTCAGCCTGTTCTGAGCACGCTGGGGGCATGGGAAGGTGGGACCTTGATCTATCTGCTTTACCATTCTCCAGGTCAGGTTTCATTGTCTGAGCTGTCTTTGATGAAGGCTTTGCCACCAGCCTCCTATTCTGTCTCACTTTGTCAACAGACCCTGCTGCACTTAATTAAGAGCTGGATCCTTCAGACAGAAGCATAGCAGCCCCCAGCAGTATCACAAAGGAGCACGTGTGTAAGGGAAAAGCAAGCATTTCCCATGCAAACTAGGGCTTGCATGCTCTGCCAGGTCAATTACAAGCTTTTGCAGCCACAGAGGAAACAGTTTTTTCTCCCTTTTATTAAAATGGCTGCTCCATCCCATTGCGGATTGAAAGAGCTACTTGGCTGCCCATGGATCCCAGCTGACCTCCAGCCACAAGACCAGGCCTTTACCAGAAAGGAGGGGGAACCATCAATCTCTAAATGAAGACATTGTCCTCCTGATTATCTCTTTGTTGCCAGTGGTGTGTGAGGCTACAGAAAGGAAAAGCGAGCAGTTCCAAGATGGCTGTGGGCAAAGGAGCGTGTCCCAGCCTTGATGAGGCTTTTATTCTGTCTGGCACTGCACAAACTGCTCTGTCAGCAAGAGATGTCTCTATACATTAGGCATGAATTTTCTGGGAATAACTAGCACTCTTTCCTCCCACCTCCTCCCACTACCACCACTCAAATGTAGCACATCTCTCCTGCCCAAGTGTTGTGGCAGTGTGTTATGTCTTGAAGTTCCAGTTTTCCTCCCTTGCCTGGGCTTGGATGAACCTGTCCATATATATTTGGAGAGTCAGATGGGAGAAGGTTCTGACACATATGGGCAGGGAGCAGGCATCTGTCAACTGGGACTCACTGGAGGGAGAGAGAAGCCATAAATGGGTGCCTGAACTGAGCCTAGTGAAGGTCTTCCCACAGTTAAGAATCCATAGGTTATATCACTTGGTCTTTAATTTTCTGCAGTGGTCAAAAAAAAAAAAAGAGTACTGGAGTAGTTTGCATGGAAGGACTTTTGGGTTGGCCAGGAGGAACTACCAGAGTAATAAGAATTGATATATAGGATTTCTATCTGTGAAGGATAGAGGACAGACTTTATGCACCTTGTTCTGAGAAAGTAACACAAGAGCATTCTGCTAATGGCATGGGGAAAGGGACTGAGTATTAAAATAATGGAGCTCAGAGGTATCGTAGTCAAAGTTACTATTCAAGTCCAGTGTTCATAGATGGAATTTCTTCCTACCTTCTCCGTATCTTTCCCCCTCTTGATCCAATTGAAGTCTGCCTGCAAAGTTTCACAGGCTGCTCCATGTTTGTTTTTAACTCATTGTGTTGTGATGGACAAAAGTCATCGTTACCAGCACCAAGTCTAGAAGATGGAGAAAGCACACTAAATCCAGTTGTGAATGCTTGTTTCAGAAATCCTGGATTTTTTTAATCATCTAGAAGTTGTTTGATTTTTTTTTTTTTTTTGTTGCTATAGATGAAGAAATTATTTCCATTTAGTTCCTGCCTTTACAGTGTTGATTAGCAACCTGATCTCTTGCACCTCAGCATCCAGTGCTTGTTGTCTCTGACTTCATCAGCTGAAAATCTCTTGGTGTCCTCCTGATCTTGGCCTTGGCTACACAGTGTTCCTTTTTGTGTATATGTTTTCATCTTTGTCCGCCTATAACTTATTTGGTGGTTCAGAATTCACTACAGCTTGTAGGTTTTTTTTTGCTATTGCTCTTATATGAAACCTGGATCCTGAGAGGTTTATCTCAGATCTGCTGACTTTGGTATCTTCATTGCAGCAGCCTGTCCTTTTAGCTCAGCACTCTCTTAAATGAGTGGTGCGCCCACCTCTCTTCAGGAAGAAGCAGAGTGCTTTTCATGGGACATAGAATCCTGGCTCTCGGTCTCGGTGGCCCTCAGTTAGCAAGTAACTTTGTACTCATGAAAGTGTACTGCAGTGTTACAGTATCCTTATTCCCAAATACTTGGGGGGAAGATATCGTAGGCACAAATTCCTTTTTCAGTCAAATTGCATGCATTCTGCCAACGCATACTATCACTCACTGTCCAAGTGCAGTGAATCATACATTGTGAAGTGCCCCTTCAGTTTCTAATTAGCACATCTAGGCTGAGCAGCCTCAAGTTTTTCCATGTATCTATATAGAAAACAAGCTAGCCTTAATAAGGCAGACACCTTATAAAATGTGTCTGGGGAACAAAGCTGCAAGAAAAGGCTTCCATTTTCACAGCCACTGGGTTATGTGACCTGAAGAGGTGAGCTAACTGTTTTTATAGCTTCTCTGATGATTTCTCTGTTTAGAGCTAGACCAGAGTGTGTAACTTTTAGTTTTGCTTGGATGTGGTGCTTCTTGTTCCCCTCCTGCAGAAGCTTGAAATGCTGTTCCAGCCACCACTAGCCCAGTGCACATTTCCTACAGGTGCTTCCACTTTCAGATCTATTTCACCTCCATGAAATGGGGATACCACAGCTACATCAGTTCACCATAACCCAAGGACAATTGCACAGCAGGTAGTGGTGGAGATGCTGCCATGGTCCACTGAAATCTCACAGGCTTTCAGCCTCAAACCCTCACTGAGGAAGGTTACATGGCGCAGCCTCATCCAAGTTAGAGTGGTGGGGTGTGTAGCTGCCAGTGGTAGCTGAACACCATCACAAGGCAGGAATTTCTCCTTGTGGTGTTGCCTCCACACTCAGCAGCCTCTTCACCAAATTGTCACTTCTGAGAAGGGCAGGAAATTTATTAGGCAGTTATTCCACTCACTACACATCTGTTCTTTTTTGTGATGAGCAGGAACATTCCCTGCTGCACCAAAACATAGGCTTGGCTTTTAGGACATCGGTCTGAGCCCAGTATAATAAAGAATCTTTTTTTCCATCCACCATTCCAAGCCTATGTTGAAATTCAATTTGGGTTGGAGGACAATCTCTGAAGCAAACAATCCCAAGTGAGTATTTCCAAAGAGGCTTGAATATACTCTTTTGAAGACATCAGTGGTTGCCTCGGGGCCTTCCAGCCTTTGCACTGCTCCACACACAAGGCAACCAAGAACATGAAGTTTATTGAACAAATTGGTTTCCATATGTCCACAACATTGAGGGCTCTAGTGTCTGTCATATCCATCATTCTGAAGATTGTGCATGTGTTAAGCTCCTGCCATTAGAGATGCAAGCTTCTTACTCCAGCATCACTTGATGCTTCAGCAGCTGCTCAGTTTCCATTTAGGCAGGTCCATCTATTGCTTTCCGCTGCTATTTTGTCTCCAGTCTTGCCCATGGGAGGGATGAGTAAGTGATGGGGAGGAGGTGGGCACCGACGGCTCTGACAGAGCCATGTTTATACTGGATGTTCATGTTGTTCCTCCATATCCAACAGAGAGCAGTCCGTCTCCCCTGCACAGTGAGGGGTACACAAAGCATTCCTGTGTGTTCAGAGGGAGCTGTGCTGATATTGCCTCTGGCTCCTTGCATGCAATTGGGAGGCTCAGATGCGGTCATTCCCTTCTAAAACCCTCACTGACTCAGACCTCCTACTTGCCTCTGATGGGATTAAGCTGTCTTGGCTGTGACTCGGGGACCATCTGCAGGCCTAGAGTTCCTTTTGTTTGTACTTTAGTACCTCAGTGGTACTGGTGATGTTATGATAGGGCACTGACTCTGTGTCTGAAGAAATTCCTCCATTCAGTTTATCTTCTCTCACTATGGCTTCTTGTGGCACCCAATGGGATGTAGCAAGAGAAGGAAGTGGTGCAACACTTTCCAGATATAGGGAACTGCTCCAGAAGTAATGCCTCCTATTTTATTATGTTGGCCTACAACATCGGAAGTGGATGTTGGTGGTATGGCAGTAGAGGTTGAGCCTTCCCACCATGTGGCATGCAGACTCTTGTTCATTGCTGATGAAAATGCATAGCTAATGGTGGTGACTATATTGAAAAGTGTTCTATAGCTGAGAATTTGCTCTATCAAACAGTGTTATTGTGCTCTTTGTAGCTGTTCTAGTTTCCATGGAAATAAATAGAAGGCATTACATCCAGAGTGACCTGTCTACAAAGAAGGATTAAAAAACCTTGTCCCTAGCTTTCTTATTTTGAGCAGTGGAAATGTCATATCTTTCTTTCCCAAGAGGAAAAAAAGCTCCTTCTCTTTCACATGGGATTTCTTTTGCAAGCTTACATGTTTCTTTTTGGCTTTACCACTGTTCATTTGTGCCCACCATGTATTAAAGAAGAATCTGAGAAGATAAAAATGAGCATTCTTTGAAACATTTCAATTCTCCTGTTCAAAAGGGCTCTTCATTTTGAATTTTCCTGTTTCTCTTTTGCTTTAAAGCACTCAAGAATGACACAAGCTGGCCTATTTTGAAGCAGATAAAATAATTACTTGATACAAAGTATGTTTTCCCACGATCTGTGCAGAAACTTGTATGTTGGTGTCCTATTACTTTCCCATTTCTTAAAACCTCCAGGAAATAAGAAAATCTCCAGAATTCCTCGTAGCCTGATGCACTCATTTACTAGATTGCAGTGCATTTCAAGTTCCAATTATAAGCCATCTCTTTTTTGAATACTCAATGGACACACTCCAGCCCGCATCATGGCTTCTCCCCAGTCCCTCCCACCCAACCTGCCTTTAGTTGGCCTCTTCTCTGCTGCCACTTTGAAAGCTAGCTGCCCTAATGGCAGATTTTCTGTCCTTTCTCTACGATGCTTTGCTTCGAGCTATGCTCCAGCAGCACTGCTGCTGAAAAGAGTTCCCAGTCCCTTTGGTTTCTTGGCTTTACCCAAAATGGAGCATGGAAAGTATCTTGTATTATGTTCAACAGGGTGTGGGGGAATAAAGGGAAGAAAACAGTCACTTCTGGTCAGAAGGGAACATCTGATATGCCAAAAACAACCAGCTCAGCTGGGATTCCCATTCCAAATTAGATGTGATGACTCAGAAAATCAAGATAATGAGCTGTTTATGAACAGGTCCTGTTTGTTTACTTTGCCTCAAAGCTGTGAAAGGCACCCTGGACTCTGACCCTGTAGAGGGTTAGATGAGCAGAGATGAGGCCATGGCCCGCAAAGGGAAATGCACTGTTTTCTGAAAAGCAAAGCCACCTGAGAGCTGACTGTCCCATGAGACTGCATAGAGGACACTCAGTGCATGACACTGGATGAGTACGTCCTTGTTAGGCCTGTACTCTAGGAGAACACTACAAGGAACACTACCAGCCCCAACGCTGACCTTGATGAAAGGCAGATTTCCAACTAGAGTGAAAGAAAAAGAACACAATTTTCCTTTCATCCACTGTCCTGGCATCTGGTCAGATAGCAGTCAAAGAAAGCTGAAGGCCATGATGCAGTTCTGGGAAATGGGAATACTTTCTTACACGAGATGTTGAAAGAATGTCTGTCCTAACATGGCCTCTAGGAGTCTCCTTTATCTAACTGCAGTTTGAAATACTTCTTAAGGCAAATGCCCAGCCATGAATTAAATGTTCCCAATGACAGAGATATCGTCCACAGCCCTTAACTTTTCTGTTGTTGTGAAAATTCCTTTTTACATTATCCCCTGTTATATCCTGCCTTATCATGCCTTGTCATACTTGTAACTAAACTGAGAAGTCCCCCATTACTCTGTTAGCATACGGAGTTTGTTGCCACAAAAGAACAGAAGGGATGAGCACTCAGTAGATTCAAACAAAGGAAAGGGTTCTGAATTTGTCTGCAGTGGAGCACTTTCTACAAAAGGGCATAGTTCATCTCCTTCAAAAGATGAAGTCGGGGCGTGCTGTCTTTTACACAGGTTAATAAATGAATGTTCATCGTTGCTGGTTAAAAAGGGAAGGGGAGTTGTTTGTCTTTTATAATAAGAAAAAAGAAACATTCTTGAGGAAATTCAAGTGGGGTTAGCTTAGTGGCAAAGCAAGGCAGAGTTAGCTCTGATGATTCAGGGTTCTGTTTTATACTTGTGAGAGCTGATGAAATAGAGCCCAATCCTGAGGGATTCTGGAACTGATTATCTCGCTTACATAATCAAAGAATGGATTTACAAGAAGTTTTCCAGTAATTATCATGTTCATAGGTGATGCCTACATGTACGCCCACAGCTTCTTGCAGGCAATATGTTCTACATTCATTACTTTTTGTTTGTTTTTATGCTGTAAGGTTTGCATGTGCAAAAAAAGTGTTCAGGCTTTGTTTGCATAGGCAGTGTAGGGAATATATAAACTTACTAAGAGTTTGGTTATTTGATTTTTGCATGTGGCACTCCAGGCTCTCCAGTCACTACACCAAGCACTCCAATCACACAGGGGAGGTTGGGAAAACATCAGGAAAAACATATTTTCGCTATAGGACCAAAAGCTGGCATCTTTAGCATGTTAAACTGTGCTCGTTTGTCACAACAAGAATGCTGTTTCTTTGCTTTTCCTGCAAATAACCTCTAAGATTATACTTTTGTGGATATTTCCATCACAATGGAATACACCATGCTTTTGTCAGCGCTGCTTTTGTAAATGAATTGATAGGTCCTTGGAGATGGACTGAAGCCAAACAATTTGGATGTTGGTTTGAACTCCACCAAGAGGCAGTTCTGAGATATTTACTCATTCTATTACAGACAAGCAGCTCAAGTACAAAATGCAGTACAGGGTAAGGCTCTGGTGTCTGCAGGTAATGAATCGCATCCACACAGACAGTGCTATGGGAACAAAACTGGCAGCCATGACAACAAAAACATGAGCCCTTTTCACATGTACTAAAATAGTAACTACAAGGGCTGCTCCGAAAGTAATGCCTCCTATTTTATTATGTTGGCCCATGATGTTGGAGGCAGATGCTGGTAGTATGGCAGTAGAGACTGAACCTTCCCACCAGAATTCCATTATGAGTTGTTGCCGTGTGACAGATGGCAGAGGCGCAGTTTGACAAAATGGCATCTGACATGGAAGTGCATATGAAGTAAAAGTGTGGAATTTAATTTCTCAATATGGAAAAAAAATGGCACCTGTGGTGACAGTGGTAGTGGAATACCACAGTTAATTGGAAATGTGGAAAATTCCTCACTTGAGTTATTTGTATTTCAAGTTGTCTGTCTTTCAAGAAGACGTACTGTCACTTGACGGAATGACTGGGTGATGTTTTTCAATGTAAGAAATGCAAAAAGTCCATCTGGACTGGTAAGGGCCAACAGAAAATAAAATTTTAGCATAGAGCATCCTCAGAACAAATGCCAAAATTAGTTTTTTCTTGCAGTTTACATTCCAGTTATACCTCCATATTCATAGGGACATTAGCACCTGTATGTCAATGACGTACAAACACAAATTAGAACCTAATCACTGTATCAAATAGACACCATCTACATAAGTTACGGCAGGACAATCTAATTCATGTGCCACCAGAAGCTTCTGTAATGCTTTGTCACATTTTCATCCAAATTCCTGGCCTGGAGTGTTGCTTTTCAACAAAGGCAAACATCTCCCCATCATTGATGTTATGGATCAGTTATGTCAGCATTTCCCTATCAAAGATCACAGTGAGAAGCTCCAAGAGAGCTCAAAACAACTCAGATTTGACGCTTGAAAGACAAACAGATAAACAAAAGAGAAAGAGCCTGAATACGCTTCATTATTTCTTCTAAGCCTCTTAAACCTTGAAGGGTTTAAAAAGTAATTGAAGCAGGTGGATAATGTGACATTTACAAAGGAGCTTATTAGAGGGTGTTGCATTTGTTGTTGCAGAAGCTGTATGACACTGTGGTTTAGAAGGTGAAGCAAGAAAGGACTCAGGGCACAAAGCTGGTGTGAATCGTTGACTCACAGATGTGGTCACAGGACAATCACTTGACTCTGGAGTCTGTACAACTGTCGCACTGAGCTGGGTAGTCAAGTAATAGTACTAGAGGCTTCTGTAAAAAGAACAAGGAAAAATAAAGAGGAAAGGAGGACCCACAGATTCTTCATCTGCATTAGATAAAATGGAAATTGAAAATAAAAAAAAAAAAAAAGAAAAGGAATTCATAACTATTTTCAGTCAACTGAGATCTGTTTGGTGTGACCAGCCTCCCTACCACAAAGGAGGAGAAAATTCTTCCAGTGACACAGAATGAGTCACAGATAACTTTATCCTTGTATTGCCCAGGGCAACTCCCATGACTTCAACAAAAAACTGTGGAGAGAAGAAAAAATGGTACTTCAACTCCAGTATGGTCTTTTGCATGGGACATTTTATTTCAAAACTTAACGTGTGCTCTGGTTTTATCTTCCACTTCTGGGGGAAACAAGGGGAAGTGTTCCATTTGTTTGTTTTTCAGTACCAGCTATTTTCAATCCTTTTCTGTCAAGATATACACCTTTCCAGTAGGTCTGTGGCCAGGTGAGAGAAAGAGAGGCCCCACCAATCCATAGGAAGAACTGTGTAATGAACCCCAAAAAGCACTGCAGGAGAGTCAGCCAAGGGAAACAAGCTTCCTCTCATTGAACTGCATGTTAAGATACTAAGCACAGCTTGACCTCTTGCCTAGTGCATCTGCATGCAGGGCTGAGCAGCTGCTGCAGCTCAGGGCTGGCCAATGTGAATTCTTCTCTGTGGCCTTGTTCCTACCCAGCTCTGGAGATAGACTCAGTGATTCTTGTGGGTCCCTTCCAGCGTGGGATATTCTGTGATTCTGTGCTCCCTTGATGTAGATGCGATGCTTGCTATAGAAGGCACATTACTTGCAGTGCAGAGCCAGCCTAGGGCATCTTTGCTAGGAAGTGTGTTAGCCTTTTGGGACACAGCTGAATGGGGAAGTACAAGCTAGGATTCTTCTGCACAGCCTTGAGGTCTCAAAGGAAGCCATGAAACAGGATGAGTGCAGAAAGCCCTGTTGGAACTCACACAGCCTCCTCCTGGCTTTTGCTCATGTCCTCTGCTTTGTACGAGAAGCCCATGCTCTGTGCTAGCCATCTGGGACAGCATCGCTCACATTTGTATTCTGACATTCAAGAGTGATTAAATGTATTCTGCAAATGGCAAAACCTAAAAAGAAGCCAGTGAAACAGCAGGGATAAATAGTTGCATTTCTGATCTCACCCAGCAGTGCATCTAAACTGTCCCCTTTATAATTTCTGTTCCGACTTTTTCACCGACTGTTCCTCTCACCAGGCCTCCTTCTAAAGCTGCTGCAGAAGGAAATAAGTTTCATTAATGCTAAAATCAGTGGGATTTCAGTGAACTTAGTGCAGAGAGTTAAAAGCTTTTGGATCCTGTTTTCCAATAGAGATGTTTCACAGAATATGAGTCCACCATTCCTGGAAATGGGCTGTAGTCACCTAAGCATGCTTTGAAAGTACTACTTTTTAATGCACTGGGGCTTTGCCACCATTGTACACAGCTGCCAATCTAATTTCCAAGAGCTGGCCTACATGGATCCTTTAACCACCGATTTCATACCCACGGCACATCCCAGGTGCATGGAAATGGCTGCAGTGTAAAACCCAGTTACTGCTGGTCCCTGCCTTGGAACAGCAAGAAAAACACATCCTTAGCTCAATCGCTGGTACTCTGAACACAAGCACTGTAGATCTTGGTGAGGTCTTGACCTTAGTTTTTTCCATAAGCTCAGCTGGTTGCTGACTTGTGCACCTCTCCCATCACTGGGTGCACTCCGAGCTCACTGCGATGCCCTGCATTGGGAAAGGCCACAGCTCCGGCTGCTGGCAGCACACAGAGGAGATCACTGAAAATAAACAGAGATTGAGCAGCTTGGTTTTCATAACCTCGGTTAAACGCAGGGGGTGAAGAACCCAAAGCAGGAGTCATGTGAGTTCAAGAAAGGCAGAGGGTAACCTCTGAGGAGCTCTTTTCTTTGGCAGTCAGAGGGGAGGATGGTGCACAGAGGAGGAAGGACACATTTATGGAAATTTTTGGTCCTCTGTGCACAGCAAATCTGCCCTTATCTCCTTCTGTGGCTGTTATAACAGAGCTGAAGTTCCTCACTGGTGCTGACAAAGTCACCTTCCTGAGCTTCTGTGACAAAATGTTGTATCATAACTCACCCCTACCCACAGAGCAGAGGCAAATTAAACTTGGGCTAAAACTATGGAATTGCTCATTTATCTTGCTTGCCAGCAGAGGCCTGGAAACATCCTCCTTCCTCTCTTCAACTGAAGCATAATCTGAAATTTCTCCCCAAATCAGGACAGGATAGTGTGAGGTTTGCCCTATTCAGCCTGTGGTAATTGTGTGGGATCAATGCATTTCTTTGGCCCAAAGTGGAACATCTCCCTTCATGTGAATTTTGAAGAGCAGCTTCAATGTGATTTTACAAGGATTTTAGTGTTTGTGAGTTGGAGTTAGTTCCCATAATGACTTAACTGGACCTCACTACACAAGTCCTCAAAAGTCTCCAGCATGCATTTGAATAGTTCTTATATAGCATATGCCACTACATGTGGTATACCAAAAAGATTATTTTCATGGTGTAAATCAAGCAAAAACCTAGACTGTAAACCTAGACATAGCTTTTAGTAGCTCCTCTTCACCTCACTGGATTTTTGTTATTCTAGAAGCGAATGCAGGCTAATGTAGGTCAGTGCTGAGAATGTGGTGTTTTGACTATGAAATTTCATTCTTTGTGCAGGAAGGCACAACTTTGAACTTATACACCACAGTGGTTGTCATAGCTTAGGTACAGCTTGGTTTGTTTCAGGGCAATCAATTCTGTCTGTCTGTCTACAGACAAAACCTGTCCTATGTCATTCCTGAGACATATTGTGTCCAACCTGCCCTTATAAGTCTCCAAAGAAGTCCACATCTCAGGCTTTGCTTTCCCATTAGAAAGGATTTTCTTATGATATCTAACCTGCACATCCCTTGCAACACATTAAGTCTTGTCCTCTGCACCTTGGATATAAAGAACAAATCATTCTTTTCCTTTTCATCTATCTTTTATGTATTTAAAAACTGTTATCATATCCCTTCTCAGTCTGATCTTGTCCAGACTAAATAACACCCTTCTTTCAATCTCTCCTCATTAGTCACGTTCTCTCGACTTCTGATCATCCTTGTTGGTCTCCTCTGGATGCTGTCCAACCAGGCTCATCCTTCCTGAGCCATGGTGCCTAAAATTGGAGAATGTACAGCAGAAAAATTACCTCTCATGTCATGCAGATGGTACACTGGTTTATATATCCCAATATGGTATTTGCTTTTCTCATGGCAATTTCAAGTCTTCTGATTTCTGTTCAGCATGTGATTCACAGTTGTCCCAGATCCGTCTCTGCTGATTATTTCTCATCCCATATTTGTACATCTGATTGTTCCTGACTAAGTATAGAACCATGTTTCTTGTATTTGTCCTTACTATTTTTCATCCTTTCCCTTTCCAAATCCCCGGATTATTCTCCCACTTACATTTGATAATTCTGAAGTTTAAGCCTGTCTTCTTCTGTGCTTGCAGTTCTTTTCAAATTGATATTGTATGCTAATTTAATTAGCATGTTCTCCATTCATTCCATCTTGATAATTAATTATCCTGAATAGTAACAGGTTCAAATTCGATCCCTGCAGAATCTTACTGGGTACATTCCTGCAAAATGATGAGGATCTGAATCCAGTTTGTTGGTACCTGAATTTGGACAAAAACCTGTAGCTACACACTGATTCTCAGCATTCTTCAGCAGCTGAAGTTCTTCCTAACGTTGTCATGAATCAAGGGAAGCTCAAAAGTGCTGAAGATTAAGCCATCTATAACATTGCCTATGAAAATGTACATGCTCTGTATTCCTAGATCAATGAACATATTCCACATCGCTGTACTTTACCTTCTTAACACATTAATGTAATGAAAGATAAACTGTAGGCTGGGACAGGTGTTATACATGAGCTAAAATGCCATAACCAAACTCTGATGAAAGCAAGGTAGCAGATTGTTAACTTCTGGGGAGGGTATAAACGAACTTCCAGTGTCTAAAGCACTTTTTCAATATGTCTTAGGAATTCAGCCCTCACCTTCTGCTTCTGTAGTTGGTTCAATTTCAGCAAATGTACTCTTTATTCACAGTTATTTCCTAAATATTTCTGACATTTGTCTATATCTTCTAATTGTGTTCCCTTTCTATTTTTATCATTATATTTTCCTATGCATAGGAAGGTTTTTCCATCCTGTTAGCGGGGTATCTGGTTAGAAACCTTTTCTGTCCCATTCAGGAGATTGGGGGCCCATAAAAATTTTTCAAGACTCACAAATTGAAACTTCACAAGCTAAACTTTTGTAGTGTGATTGATCATAACTGAGGGCTCTCCAGCTGGTATTTCAGCTCTGAATGTTCCTATCACAAGCAGCTGCCTAGGGACAAGACCAAACATATGCTCCACCTGTTAAACACAACAAAAAGAAAGACCAACTCAGAGAGATCCTCACTGGCAATGTGGCCCGTGTGTGTGTTTTTGTTCAGAGCAACCTTTTCCTAAACCCTGCAGAGACCCAAGACCCATTTGTACAGACCCAGATCGAGAAAGCTGAGCTGCCTGGGAAATTGAACCCTTTCAAATTCAAGCAAATCTCAATGAACTCCTGTTCTGCAGGATTTGACCAGTAACCTCTTAGTCACAAGCAGGGTGAGAAATCACCTTCCTCTTGTGTCTGTAAGTCCGGTGATGAACAGCCTCTGTGGCTTAGTCCCCAAGGCCAAAAGTCTTGCAATCTGCCTCAATTTAATTTTTTTACTTTTCCTCCCACAACTCCTCCTTCTGGAAGTCACTTATCGTTACCTCGGGATTGTTGCCAGATTTCCTTCTGGCATTACTTTTCTCTCTCTTTTCTGCAGTCTTTGCTTGTGAGGTACCTTAATCGCTTCCCATGTCAACTACTGCAAAGCTCTTTTTTATAGCCCTCGTAAATACTTACTGGCTTTATATATATTTCCTCTCTAAACTTCAAGGGATGCAGATCATTGCTTAGAACGGCAGAGGTGGAGGGGGGGGCACTGATTCAGATCTCCACATGACTTAGGCATGGCAAAGTTTCCTGCAAACTGAGATTAGATTGGCTCCTTTATTAGGATGCAAAAAATAATGGTTTGCAGCTCTGGTTCAGCATAACCTTTCCTCTCCCAAATATCTCAAAATGCTTGAGGATCAATCCTTTCCCAAAACACAAAGCCACCAGGTTGCCTAGAAATCTAAGTTTACTTATTTTCCTTGTGAGTCTGAACATTTTGTTCCACACTAAAGCAGAGGTTTTCAGCCTTTTAAAACTGTAGATTTTTTTTTAATCTGCCTGGCAATCAGGTGAATTGTTTTCCTATTGTTTATTAAGCTCCTAAAAGAAGTAGTGCACAGACTCCGCAGATCCAGGCACTACAGGTCAAAATCAACCACCTAGATTTCTTAGTGACATCTTCTGATATTGTTTATTATCTGTTGGATACAGGTTAAATTATGAGGCTAATAAGAAAGGAATTTCTTCTTCTTCTGGCTTGAAAACTTGTGTTTTCTTTCCATCTTTAGGCTTTATATCAGCTGTCTGTAGGGTGTTTCAAAAGTAGTTGTCTTGTCTCAGCACGGAAGACTCACGATCTAATTCCCGTAACACTGGTGATACAAAGCTGTCAGGACAGCCAAGATATTTTTGCTTCAGTATTCCAAATACACTTTTGTCTGCCTTCAAGCAACATTGATTTTATACAGTTTTCCTTCCTGAAAAGCTGTTCAGTGATGACCTAGAAGTGAAAAATTCTTTGTCTCATTAGCATTTCCACCCCATTCCACGTGAAATTTACTTTAAAATCTGGCTTTGACTAAGCCAAGAGTCAAATATAAGAGCTACAAGGCCCTGATTAAGAAAGCACTTAATCACTTTCTGTGCTTAGACTTGGACAGATGTTTTCCTCTGTCAAAGACCATATCAGTAGCTGGGGGAGGACTGGGGAAAAGAGTTTGGCTTAAAGCCTGTGAGAATTCATAACCCAGAGATATGTCTGCAGGACCTTACTAAAAGTACTAGTATTCTAGGACTATCAGCTGTCTCTCATTTTGCTCAGGACTTTCCAGGATACTTGCTCATTAAAACGCAGTGGCTTGGGTTGAGTCTGAAAACAGAAGCCAGAGAAAGCCCCAGGAGTCATCCTGGGAGCATCTACCTTTCAAGGAAGACTGAGAGGGGCCCTGAACAACTTCTGCTTAGATTAGATTGCCCTTAGTAAATATAGGAAGAGCTTTAGTCCTCCATTTCTCTTGATAAAGCTTTATTTTTAAACATATTTTTGTTTGACCTTGAGGTTTAAAAAAAAAAAAAAGGAATAGAAGAAAGAAAGAGGAAGCAAAAAAAAAAAAAACCTTTGATATGATTCCAAGGAACACTGAAGATAAAGCCATGCTGTGGTTAGCTGGGATTCAGTGAGTAAGAGATCTTGTACAGTCTCGCAGTGTCAGATCAGCATTGTTCAAGTCATTATTTCCTGGCTCCAAAGGGATATTGAAAAGCACTTCTTCCAGAATTTGTCTAGTTCTGGTCCATAAGGTTTCTCTTCTCCTTTCTCTGTCTTTGCAAAGTATCATCCCTGTTTTTCATAACTCCACAACTACGGACAGGAAAAAACAGCAGTGAAAACGGTCATCAGCATCTTCAGATCTCAGTAATTTGATTTACTGGCTCTAGCACTCTACCACTGAGCTGTAGGCATTAAGGTCTCCTGTAAAGACTTGGCAACTTCTCCCAGTCCGTCAGCCAAAGCAATCCAAATGGTTAAGGAGTTCATGGCTCCACTGGGGTGACAGGACACAGACCTCCTTTCTTAACTTAAAAGTAAGTCTTTTTAGTCCAGAGTGCACTGTCATAAGAGTATGCTGGAAACCTGCACTGTCATTTGGAAAGTGTGAATTTTATGTCAGGTGTGGAGAAGCTTTCTGAAACAAAATTTAAAATTGAGGCAAAAGAAGCTGTTGTCTACAAATTTCACCTAGAAAAACATCACATGAGCAGCACTAGCCATACACAGATTTTAGAGAAAAACAACCCAAGCAGAAAGCAACGCTCTAGCTGCAAAAATAATTTCACTGGAGTATTAATGGTTGCTTGTTGAACAATTGAAAACATGCACAGACACAGCAACAGAAGCACGGGGTTAACATACGGTTTCGGGACCAACAGGCAAGAAGGATGTGAGTGAACCTTGCACGACCTTGAGAAAAGCAAACTCCCTAGTGACACTGGGACCAGAGCAAGTGCTGTTTGTTGATGCAAAGCTGGTGTGAGCCACGCAACTCGATTTACCTTCCATCCCAGGGGAATGTTAATTTCCACCCCATCCCCTCAGTACCAGCTGGGTCCCCATTGCTAGCACATTCAGGGTCCAGAAAAACCATGCAGATGTTTTCATGAACATAGCAAAAGCCCTCTCTCTCTGCCAGGACTCACACTGGGCTTTCTGTAGGAGCAAATGTATCTGTCGCTTCTAAAGCAATGTGGTTTTGGAGCAGCTCTAATTTAATCTGAAGTTGAGAAATAAAATCCTCCTGACCTAGTTGTTCTATTCTCCTTACTCTAAACAATTCTGACAGTAAAACGGTTATTGTTTGTCTCTGAACTTGGAATCTCAACCTGAGACCACCATCCTCTATAGTTAATTTCAATCCTGGATATGGTTTTGAAAAGTTTTCTTTTTATTTTCCAAACCAAAAATGCACAGGCTCTTCTGTTATTGAATATCTTAACTCTCAGGCTGCTTATAGTTCAAAATAAATAATTTCAGATTTCCAGACTTGTGGGCAGAAAGTACTTTGCAGCATACACACATCCTGGAGCTTGAGAATTTCCTACCCTGGACCACAGCCAGCTGGATTTGATAGCCATGCTGAGATTTAGGTGCCACGTCTGAGAGGTGTACAGAGTCATGCAACTGAAAAACTTATTGGGGGTGACTAGAGCTGCTGGGGTTTTTGTTGCTCAGATTTGCACGGCGCTCGTATATGTCGACTCATTCTGGAAGCTTTCCATCATGTCTGCACTATAGCGTAGGCTCTTTGAGTGAAATTCATGATCCTTGGAATGCTTCTTTTTAATATTCCAGAGCAAATCACCTTAACAAAACAACGAAATAATTCTCCTGGACAGAAGTTTTACTTAACCTGAAAGGCCAGTGCTGAACTTCCCAGGGTGATGCCTACTTTCTGGGTCTTAGGAAGGTTCGTCACCCATGAAGCTGGGAAAATGTGACCGAGGTCTTTTACACCCATCTGTGAGCATCAGCCACTGCAGCAGCAAACAGCAGCCAGCAACGCGCAGAGTATATGAAATGACATTTCTCCAGAGGCAGAATCTTGAGCTCTGCATTCTGGGATCCAAAGCTGGTGAACATCTTCCTTGCCCAAACTGTTGCCAGGGTCAGATTTGCCTATCCTCACTATCCTTAGCTTTTTTAAGTGTCATCATGTCACTGCTTTCCATGTATATGCCTGTATTCTGTTCTACAGCCATTCTTCACCTATGCAATTGTACTACATTTACAGTGGTTTGGAATAAATGTGTGTATCATGCTTGGATCCTGATGTTTACCAACGGACAGAGAAAGGTTCTTTTATTGTCCTATTTTCCAACTCACACCATCAGCCACTACACCGATAACATCTCCTGAACAGTTTAACTACCGTGGTAGGTCCTCACCTGCATCTTGTGAAGAATTGCCAGAGAACAAAACAGAAAGGGTTAAATAATGTGCAAACTTAGGAATAATGTGCAGCCATGTAGAAAATACCTGACTAATAATTTACTGTGTATTTATAGCTCAAAACAGTTATAGTAGAAACAATTCCTGCAGCAGCTTTTACTTTTAAGGGAGCCTGTACTTGGCAAATGGCTCATTGAACAGATCATCTTTGCTATTCATTATGGAATGTGCCATCCTTACGAGAAAGGAATTTGCTGGTCTCGGCAGCAGGCTAGGCTAACTGTTCAGTCCTCTACAAAGCCTATTTGCAAAATTTTGAGGAAGACAACTCTTCTCAGAAGTCTTAAGTGGTCTGGGATAATAACTCAGCATGAATGAGAACAGTGCTTGGGGTTAAAAGAGAAAATAATAATGAAGAAATCTTTCAATCCCCTAGCTGCTCTTACACACATCACCATAAAATGCTGAGACAAATCACCTGCATAACTCATACCTCTTGGCTCCATTAAGAGATCATACCTTTCTTTAGCTTCAGAAAATTTCACTTAGCTCCTTTCTTCTGCGACTCTGAACTACCTGGTTTTGTCCCCCATGGAAAAGGCAGAATTTGGATCGGTCTTAGATTTGTTTGGTTTTATTATCAAAACAAGAACAACTTATGACATCCTAGTCCTGACTCCAATTCTATCTCTCTCCCTGACCTGCACATAGAATCACAGAAACACAGAATCATTAAGGTTGGAAAAGACCTCTAACACCATCCAGTCCAACCATCAGTCCGTCACCACCATGCCCATTAAACCATGTCCCTAAGTGCCACAACACATTTTAACAGGACCGGAACTCGCGTTGCTCTTCAGGTTTTAGTCCACCCCTGACTTTGTCACAGAGGCACATGCCATAAATGATTAGAGATTAATAGATATTTCATTCATCATCCTCAATTTCTGAAAATTGCACTGTACCCCTGGTCTGTACTCAGCTCTTTGCACAGCATTCATCTCTTGAAAATATGCTTTCATCCCCAGTTTTATAATACGAGGCTATGTTCTCCCTGCCCTTGGCAGCAACTTGTTTGTTTTCAAAGAGAAGAACGATGTTGTAACTCAAGGCTGGATTTGCAGAGAGTGTGACATGACTGGAGGGAGCCCATAGAGTGGCATATGGGTGTGGGAGGTATCTCACAGCTGGGTAGGTTGAGGTCAGCATAAGGTGTCTTCAGAGCACGAACTGTCTGAAATGTGATCTGGTCCTCTTCTAGAGTGTGTTCTGCGCTCAGCTTGGTATACACCCATGCAGAGATCCTGGTGTTTTCTTCTCTGAAGTTTGCTACTTTGCCTGCTGTTCATTATAATTGCAGTTTCTAGCAGAGCACTTTTAACCTCAGATTGCAGAAGAATACTGTTACAGTGAGAGACCCAGGAAAGCACATTCTGGTTGTAGGTGCATGGAGAGGGATAGCAAACCCACAGAGAAAACACATATCCGTTACAAGGCTGGCACAAGATAGCTGAGAATGTGAGCAAAGGTACTTTTGGAGTAGTATCTTTGGGAAGATTGCCCAACATTTGACTATACAACATTTGACTGCGTTAAATTCACTCAAAATATTTCACTGGATTTGAAAAGAAAAAAAAAAGTGAAATTCCCCAGGAGTGGATAGAAATTCTTTTAACTCCTTTTAAAGAAACTGCCATACCTTTCTTTCTAGAACCTTTCCCCGGGTTTTGGAAGGTGGTGGAAGTATTATCCATCATTTCAAACCCTTCTCTCACCTTAAAGGATCTGTCACTGAGCTGTGCTTTGACGAGTAGAACTAGTGGCAGCAAAAGAGACGGAGCCTTTGAAGTTCCTTGAAAAGGCTGG
This sequence comes from Pavo muticus, assembly GCA_016647715.1. Lineage (NCBI taxonomy): Eukaryota > Metazoa > Chordata > Aves > Galliformes > Phasianidae > Pavo > Pavo muticus. The sequence continues at coordinate 955,066 of JACDJE010000134.1, forward strand.
ACGCTGCAGACAGCTTTACAAGGTGCCTCCAGTAATCTCATCCCACTGGTTCCCTCTTTCCCATTTTATTTACCAGGATAACATTTTATGTTTGCTATTTCCTTTCACTACAGAGAAAAATGCTTCTTTTCAGGGACTTGAAAACATAGACTCCTTTTTGCTCATCCCTTCCTTTTCCATTCCAGCAGAATGCATTCCTGCAGTAGCCTGAGGGGCCTCACTCCTTTCTACAGCATGCTTAAGGCATTCATCTACCTTGTCGAAGTACCTCAGTATGAAGTACAGCCCAGGAACCACCAAACCACATCAAGGTCCATTTTATCTCCTTCAGAGCAGAGTCAGCACCTGCTCCCAACAAACAGCATCACCTTGCAAAGTCAAAGGATTACTCGACCAAGAAGTCTTTGACCTTTTACAAATAGATTTTCAATCTGTATATTGATCCAAATGGCTGCAAAGCAGAGACAGATACTTTAGAAACTGACATTAAAAAAGGGGGAATTTTACAAAGTTGACTGCTGGTTGGCAGTTTGATCTCAAAGATCCTCTAGGACAAGGAGGAGGGAAGTTATCTAGGGAGAAGATGGTACACTCAGGTGATGGCCACTCCTGGACAGCAGGAAGCAATGACTTCTCCCTATTCCTGGTTATCAGGAAAGAACCCAGATGAGCTACACAGACAGCTTGGTCATGAGCTTGGTGAAGACAGCCATGACATGCCTCACTTCATGCCAGAGCGGCTGGTGCATCTGCTTTTGGGAAAGGCTTGAGCAGCTGCTCTTATTAAGAACAGCATACCCGTAAGACATAGGGGATGCGCTCTGCACTTGACTATTCCATGACTAGGCTTGACAACACTGGAGTTAAAACACCTTTTCTATGTCTCTCTTGGGGTCACTCACCTCTTGTTGAGTGCCCTCCCCCCCCGTTATTTTTGTCCCTTTGGTTTCACAGCTGCCGTCAAATCCATCACAAGTCATATATATAGGCCAGGACAGACCGTAAGGTCTCATTTCCAGCCTCCACAGTGGCATCATAACCCATTTTCCTTTGTGAACAGATCTGTTTAAAATGCTTTGAAACCACAGAAAGGGACAAACTGGGAGATGAGCATGCTGCACCCCTGGCTACTTGGCTCGCTGCCCCAGGGGAGCCAGGGGTGTGGTTACAGTTCAAACCAGGACAGGCTTTTTTTCATTCCTTTTTTTCTGGCCCCATTAAAGCACAAACTGAACCCATAATGTGAGGAGCAAGGAGCAGTCATCCATGCTATAGCAGAGGATCAGAGTTGGGGGTGCCATGCATTCTTTTCTTATGTCCCTCGCAAGGGAACAGAAAATTAGAAAATTAGAAAAGAGCCATGCAGAAAGTGAGAAATCAGTGGAAAATCAGATTTCGGTGCTGCAAAGGAAAGCAGATGTTAAGAAAATTTTAAACTTGGAAGTATGTTTACGCTTTTTAATTCAAAATACACTGTAATTGCCATGCCTGCTAGATATCCCTGAAGACAGGATTATGCGCATGGCTCTGCACTGATGAACTTTGTTGCACCATCTTGTTTAACCTGTTCTTAAAAATGTGCCTGTCTGTAAGTAAGAGGATGGTACCCTAACTGCCCAGGACAGGTAACTAAAGTAACTGGCCAGGCAGTTATTCCACTGAAGCTCAAGGGGAAGATTAATATTTCAGACCAAGCACTAGCACGCTGTTGGAAAGCAGCAATTGTGACAGCAAAAGCGATCACCCATAAGAGGAGCCTAAGGGTAGCACTCAGAAGGCCATCTGGCATGCAGAGTGCTCCTGCCAGTGGTCTCTGCTCTGTGTCGAGCTCGGCAACTGTGACATTGCAGAATGATACTTTGGAAAGAGTTAAGCGAGGCAGGAAATGTGGAATATTTGGGGTGGGAAAAGAATTACTAAAAGATTAATTACAAGTTCTCCTCAGGCTTTGGACCCAGCCCAGCGGTCTGCTCCTTCCTCAGAATGTTTGGTCCAGAATGTGGGGTTGAAAATGAGTGTTGGTGATGTCTTTGCAGATGACCTTTCACTGTAACAGGCTGCACTGACTATTGGCAGTCTCCAAGCCAAGATTTGGCTCTATTATAACTTGCCTCCTTGCAAAACTTGCTGTCGCCTGAAGTCTTTGGCAGAAGATATGAAAGATGCTTCACAAAATAAAGCAGAAGGGGGTTCCCACTGCTACTAGAGAGAGGTTGTTGCTAGCTCAGCATTAGCCTTTGTAATGTGCTTTCGCATGAGATATGTTACCATTCTGGCAGCACCTCCAGGCCTGACTTTTCTCTTTTGTCCACATGTGGGTCTGGGACAGGGGTTGCTCAGAGAAAGGTTCTCACAGTTCCCAGCTAAGTGCTGTTTCCATGCTACGACCCTCCATACTGGCAGATGTTTTGGAGCTCAGTCCCAAGTTAGCCTGTAATCTCACACCTGGTAACCTATGTTGTGTGGATGTCACCTGAAGTCATCTTCTCTCTTTGAGGTTGCTGAATTACTGCACTGACCAATGACTGATCGTTAATGCCTTTGTTCAAGGCACTGCAACTCTGTTATGGTACAAAGAGAAAGGCACAAAATGTGCATTTCTGAACCATAGTGTATGGGAAGTGCTGAGTCACAGCCTGAACCACTGATTGAGCACCTGGGGAAAAGACCTGATCAGCCCTGAGAGCACAGGTGAAGGCAGTTCACCTGTATGACTGAAAGGGGTGGAGCCTGGCTGCACCTCTCAGACCTCATTTAAGGGCTGACTGCCACCCAGGAAGGTTCACTTTCTGGAGGTCTCTCCTTAGTGGAGCTTTCCCTTGCAAACCTAGAATCTTCTGATAGAGGTGAGTAATCTTCTCTTCCTTTGTAGCACCTCTCTATTGTGCCAATCGTTCTGTCATCACACCTCTGTTGTAACGTCTTTCCCATTATATCGATCTGTGCAACTGTTAAACATGGCCTCTCATAGGGTGTGGTGCAGGTAATCAGCAGTTTGAAGCACAGAGTGCTAATGTATAGGTACTTCACCAGAATGACTAAGGCTTCTGTCTTTAGGACCTTTTCTGAAGGTCATCTCTGTGTTTAAAAAAAAACAGGACTAGTAGTAAAGATTTTAAGGTAATGATTTTTGCTTTTCACTTGACTTTTGGACTTTGACTATATTGTTCCTCCTCTGTAATTCGTGATAATACCAACAGATTTACCACTGTTAGATCACTCTACTTGAGACCTACTGCTCATACCAAAAGGAAAACCCTTCAAAGCCTCTCTCAGTGGAAGTTAGGGAAAAGCTACCCTCATTTGCTCTACATTTGGAGATTGCTGCAGCCCTAACAAAGCCATGTTTGCAGGGCAGCCTGCAAAGGCTTCCCATTTGCCACTTTCCTTTTCTTCTCCAGTTCCTCTATTCTTCTGCAGCTCCTGCTCTACAGCCAAGGATCAAGCTCCCTGTCCTAGAGTAGCAAGCTCCTGTGTTTTTTCCATGGTCAACATCTTCCAGGCTCCAGCACGAACTTTGAGGCAGCAGCACCAGTTTCCTAGCACAAGCCAGTGATAAACTCTCAATGATAAACTCCCAGACAATGAATACAGTGCCAAACTATACCATAAATCCTCCCACTCCTACAACAGGCTTAACTTCTTCTGAAGTTCTCTGGGCTCCTTGTCTTTAGCTGTCCAATTTTTTAACTGAAAACTGAGGTCAGGAACTGCCTCAAGCATTATGCATTTTGGATCATATTACACATTTAACAAATAGTATCAAAAATCAATGAAGTAATTAATCAAGCAGCCCTTAACTCTTTGGGCACAAGGGCACTAGAAAACTGCACTTTCTGTTTTGTTCAGCAACACAAAGCAATAAATATTTTTAAAACTCTCACAATATTTTCCTTGTTTAGTGTGAAATAAGATGATTTAAGGTTTTGTTTGTTTCACTGTTATAAAGTTTCATTAGGTATGTACAGGATGGAATATGATATTATTTGCCCAGTCAGACTGTTGACTTTTATCTCCAAGTCCCTCAAGTTCATAAACAGTATCTCCTTGGTATTGCTTTATTGGCCTTATGCCACAGGCTTGGACACCATTAGTTTCACCACAATTTCTCAAATGCTCAGATGTGTAATATCAACATCCACAGGCTTGTGCCCAACCAAGCCAGGACCACATCCATGAGCCAAGAAATTATGTGTACTTTCTACTCTAAAACCTCTGTCATAAGCAGGAACTAACTGTTGGTAGGCTGAGATACTTCTAAAGCGAGATAAATTCCTCAGCAGTTTTCAGCTCTTATTAGCATGAACTCTCTGAGGATCTCATAGCATGCTGCTCTCCACCTCCTTTGACACATCAACAATGTTAGACCCATGTTTCAAATTAGCAAGATGAATGAACAAAGAGAGAATACAAACATGGCCACCTTGCACTGATTACCCATCTTCAGCACCTGGCACTGATTAAAAAACTGTTCTCGCAATAACCCTTTTTTTGCCCAATGTCTCATCAACTCTTCAGGTTAGATTGCTGGACCAATCCTATCTATGATCATAAAATTCTATTTTTAAGAGCTTGTGGGTAGGTAGCATCTCCTTCTCTGAAGGTTTCTAATGATGGCTTTCAGCACGTTCATCAAATCTCACTCTCACGTGGGCCGAGTCCCTCACAAATGTCTTGTAACTGTTGTTTCCATTTTCTTGTCCACATGGATCAATAGCGGGGGAAACATTAAGACCAACTGAGAGAAACAGGCAGGCCACATGTTTTCTGATCACATTACTAGGTTGCATCATGCCTGAAGTTCTCTCAGCTATGATAGCATTACACATTCTTATCCTTAACAAGCTTTTGAGCACTCTTGGCAGGACAGCTATGTATTTTGTGAGATGGAGAGAAATCTGTGATGCCCAGGGTGACTTCTGCTCTGTGAAAAGGGGATTTGCAGTGCCTATCTCTGCACTTTCAGCACAGTTAAGGAAAAATCTTTCCCTTTTGGTATTGCTTAACTGCATCAAAATGAGATCTTTATGACTAAATTAGAAGGACCTTTCTCTTGCTTTTCCTGATCTGCACTTTGGGGGGGAAAAAAATCATTAGAGGTTTCTGAGCAATCTGCCTCAAATTATCCATAGGACCCAGTACATTTTGGAATGGCATTCATTGGATTATTTAGTTCTATACCTTGCCAGCCTCTCTCAGCTGGAAAAAAAGTCTGTAAAAGCTACTGCTTCTTTACCTTTAGGCCAAGTCTTGAAGTGTTAAAGCGCAAATCCTAGTAACATGGATCACAATAAAATCTGAGTTCCTTTAATTCACTTTCACCACTGGTTTATAACATTGGGACCCAAAAGGTTGTTTTGCAAAATTAAAGAGGATCAAGTGTCCTGTAAACTTTTTAATACCATGTGAAATTTGAAAGTCTAAATAGCACAGGCTTAGTTGTAGTGTCTATCAGCGCTCGGACATTTAATGAGTTGCATTTTATGAGTCTGATTTTCTTGGGGACAATAAAAGGATATATGAAGGGGTAAAGTTAGAAGACCATAGCACAATGTACCTTGCCAGGGTCTGTCTAGCACTTTCCCAAGGGAAGGATAGGTTAGGTCTGTAGCCATGGTGTAACCTGGGTGATTTTTAAAGGCCTTTGAATAAAAGAGGGCACTGTAGACCTTTTTGTTGAAGTGGAGGTGATGGGGAGGCAGAGACAGATATTGGCAGGCATCTGCAACCCGTACAGTTCAATGCACAAATGCAATTACAAAGAAATTTACATGTTTCTGGCTCTGGTGATGTGGTCCTTACTCCTTTTATCTTATGAATTTTGTTTCCCTCCTTTTTCCTGTTGAGGGTTAACATGTGATGAGATCAAAATGTATCAAGCTGATCATTAGGCTGCCATGTGAACTTCCAATTAAATATCTCTGTGATAACTGCAACAATACTAATAGCAACAGATATCTCTGCTCTGGAGACCTCACCAAGAGAGCTGAAGAAGAAGAGTCCCCGAAATCAAAAGCAGTTGAATGGATTCTTAAGTTAGTCTTAATCAGTCCATACTGAAAATAAATTCCAGCAGAATTCATTTTTTTCTTCATACCTATGAATTTTCACCTCAGAACTTTCCTTATATCATGTTTCCTCAGATCTTTCCAAAACATATTTGAACAGGGTTGAGAGACAGAAGTAAAGAGTTTGACAACAGCTCATAGAAAGCAACTTCCTTTTCATGTATCTCCTGGCTGCAGGATACACTTTCGTAATACCTGAGAAGTTTTTCATCCCTTTTTGTTGTGCTTCACTTTTGGTAACGGGGAAGCTCACCATTTTGTGTATAAATAAATTCGGTGTTAATTAGTTATTTAGTTATTATTAAAATTTTAGTTTATTATTAAAAATGAAACTCTTGGAAATAACTGGAATATGGAGATATATTAAGTCATGCAATAAGCTATGGATGGACATTCCACTTACCATTTTCGTCCTGTCAGTATGCAACATCTTCTATGCAGCCACATTTGAAATGTGTGTTTGGGTCCACATACTACCCGTGTTACCCCTATCCCCAATGGCTTTAGACCCGCACCAAATAAACATCATCGCGCCATTAAGTTTATTCACTATTGAATCTTGGCAGCAGCCCCGCAGGCTTGTGGGTAGTGTAGAATGTGTAGCTGGGTTGGACCAGTGGCTCTTCACTCTTCAGGGAACAACCCTCGCCTCTCTTGACCTAAGCTGTGCCTCACTGAGTGGTGGATGCTACAAGAGTGCCTTCCAGCTACCAGCGGGTGGGTGATGACTAACTGGGACATCTCCCTTTTTCCAGGGCCAGCCACTCCTTGCCAGTGACGAACCCACTGTGCTGGAGCTTGCTGCCCCTGGCATTCCCTGCTTCTCCAGCTCAAAGTCATTGGGCTTTGCTAAACCCCAGATTCATGCGGTTTGGCACCCTCAGTTCATCAGGAGTAGAAGTTCCATCCAATACATACTGCTACATACAAGTCAGGCAATAGCTGTGGCAAGGACCAGGCCAGAAGCTGGCCCACAAGCTCCTCTTTAAACTTCGTGAGGCAGGATATTAGCTGCTGGGACAGTATGATGGGAGTGCCATGTACTGGGAGGAACAAGCCAAACATTTGGCTGAAAAGGAAGGGAGGCAGCGGGAGTTTTACAAGCTAAGAGGGAGGTAAGGAAAAGGCCAATAGAATAAATATGATGTATTTTAAATATCTGTTTCTCCCAAAATACGTCCCCCTCCGCTTGCAGCCCCAGTTTTCAGGGCTGGAATGGTAACCCCCTGTGCTTGCTATTAAGAAGACAGTGCACAGGTTTTTGTTTAGTCCTCAGCACGACCCAGAGGCAAGCGTGCATGGGAACACGCAGTGACACTGCTGGGGGAAAAGGGTGGCTGCTTGAATTGTCCTTCTGAGCTGCTTCTGCCAAGATGTGATGCAACATCATACTTCTATTGTCACTGCTACCATCACAACAAGTCCACATACGTTTGTGAAACTTCTGTCCAGGCTAAGGGGGGTAACATTAGTTGGGGGATGGTCCAGAGGGACTTAGCCACAGTGTGGCCCCAGCAGCTTCCAGGGATCCTGCAGCCCTTCTGGGAACAATAACACTCCCGAACACCCATGCAGCTGAGGTTGGGGAAGGTCTGACGTTGGAGGAAGAAGGTAGGGGTGGGAAGAAAGGAACTGCAATGCTCACACACCCCAGCAATCTGGGGCTTTCTCAGCAGCAGAAAGAGCCAGCTTTTGCCTCCACCCTGGCCCACTGAGGCTATGGGAAACACAGCCAACTTGTTTCCTGTAAACAGGCTGCTCTTCCCAGAGCCACAGCAGTAAGACAAGCCACTGAAGCGCAAGCAAGCCCAAGACTGGGACAGGTGCCACCATTGGTGACAGACTGAAAAGCCTTGCTTCTCCCATCCTCCTACAGTGCTCTGCTTCTTCCACATTCTCATGCCCTTTGCTTTCCACCTTAGCTCTCCTCCTTTCTTCTCTCTTCCCACCTATCTACTTCCCAGGTCTTGCTATAAGAGTGATCTTTCTAGCAACCACCTCATGGTAAAGTTATGGCTTGCATTTTCCTTAAGACCTCAGCTCCTGGGCACCTTGCTGCTACCAAGTAATCTCTGTTTTCTTTTCTTTGTGAATTGCCCATTCACACAGGCATCAGGATTTCTGAGAAAATACTGGTGATGTATAGAAAAGTAATATAAATATCAAAGTGCTAGCAAATGCATCTTGAATAGTGCTATTAAAAAAAAAAAAAAAAAAAACCTGTGCTGCTTTTCCTCTCAGATCTTGCAATATTTTCTAGTCTGCCTCGTAGCTGTTAATCAATTATTACTCGGCAATATTAGGGAAACTATGAGCTGGAGAGAATGGTGGTGAATTCCCCAGAATAAAGATACTGAGCTTTTGTCACCTACTGAAACAAGTTCAGGATACCTGGTAACATTACATTCTATAGCTACATAATGCTAGACAAATCGAAGCCAACCAATGTCAACATGTAGAAAAAAATAACATCAGCCTCTTGGCTGCATGAAAAGCAGGTGGATGGTTTTTGGTTTCAGTGTTGTTTGTTTTTTGTTTTTTTTGGTTTTTTTTGAGAGGGTTGGGGGGGGAGGAAAGGTGGAAAATACACTAAGGATTGAACTTCAGTCTTGTTCTTTACCCACACACAGTTGGTGAAGAAGAATATGCCACCTCTGGGGCCCCTTGAGCTGTAAGTAGACCTCTGTCCTTTGTTTGGTCCATTTTCTGTAGCTGAGGAACATGGGAAGGGATTCTGTCACCATAGTAATGCAGAGCTGTAGCTATTTTGGAATATGTATAAGCATTTACAACTGAACCTTTCCAATCCAAAGCCTGCCATGACATGTTTGGTTCTCTCTCCTTGATGTCAGTTATTGTGCATGAAAGGCAGTACAACTAGGGTAGAGAGGACTTGATCAGAATATGGCCAAATGGCACCAGCCAAAACACACCTCAGCTCAGCAAAGGCCATGAAACGCTCCACTGAGGTGTGAGTGAATCATTGCAAGGTGCATTTACATTAAGTTCAGGCCTGAATTCATTGGAGGCGGGGGAAGTTCAGCCTTGAGAAATGAAGGCAGTGGAAAAATTCAAAGCTGCAGAACCTGCCAGTTTTCAGGGGTGATACCATCTAAGGCAAACCTCGCCCTGAGAGTTTGAGGATCAGCCCTCCTGGAGAGGAAACATTGGGAAAAGAGGTGCAGAAACACTTGAAAAACTCAAGGAAAAAATGAAATAAAATATGGTGAAAGGGCTATTCTTTGTTCCACCTGGAGAAGGAGTATTGCCAGGATAAGTTTCTCCCATCCTGGCCCATCTCTCCTAGTCTTGCTTCAGAGGGAGTTCTAGAGAAAGCTACCACCTTTCTACGATCTTCTTATTCCCACCTGGCACAGATTTGGGGCCTTCCCTCAACTTTGGCTGACCTTTGTTTGAGAGGATGCCTCTTATCCAGTGTCTTGGAGGTCCTCCAGGTAGCTCTTTGCTTTGCCTTTCAGCAGGGATTACACAGGATGCCACAGTTTGATCTGGCACCTGAGCTGAATGCATTAAATGGTGAGTGTCCCTTCATGTGTTTTATTCCAATGAGGAAACCAGGGCTTGGTCTCCCAGGGAATTTCCAGGACTCTCACTGGTTGAGAAGCTTGGTGTCTGACCATGCATGTCTGCAAGGCTGTGTTTACTTCATACTCATCTAGAAAGTTTTGCTAGGAGTAGGCTGCTGTACTGCTTGTCCCTGTGGAATTTATTCTGCGTTAGCGCTCTAGTTTTTACCATTTATTATAATTCTTTTTTAAATATCCTTGAAAGGAGATGATCCTGTGCAAGAAGGTTGAAGATGGCAGGTTTGTTTGTTTGAATTTTGAAAGCCACAGTCCACCCCAGTGGAAATCTGGGATGGTAAAATAACCATCTCTGTACTCAAGCACTGTGAATCCAAAACCAAAACTCAGGACTGAGAAAGTTCCACATGTGATATGAGCCTCTGAGATTGAAAATAAACAGCCAGAGAGTTGGCTGGAAGGAAGATCCTTCCCTTCTGCCTTCCATCCATGAGTGGCTAAGCAAGACAGCTAGCTTAATGCAAAAGTGCTGCTGATTCTCAAACCAGTGCTGTCAAGGTAGGGTGTTGAGGAGAAGGGATTGACTATTTGTATACGGCCTTTTTAAGTATTTGAAGTTCCTTTCATATCTGTGCTGTCTTCTGCCATGAGACAGAGCAGATACTCTTTGCAAGGTGCTCTACAGCTAGCCAGTACATAATGAGAACTGTTAGCAGCTCTGGAGCATCTCAGTATAAGCTAATCAAATAAACAAATTGTTCAAACACATCCCAACACCACCTCTGAAAAGCACTGTAAAGTAGGCTCTGTCACTCTTTCTGCATTTCTGAAATGCAATCAAGAGCATAATGAGAACTGTAACATAGGGGACATGAGAAAACACTTGTCTGGATCATCACAGTTAAAAGCTTGAGTAAGAACTAAAAGATTTGGCCTTTGAAAGGCATACTGGCTCTGGCTTGGAATGGCTTCATCTCTCAATAAGAATTGCCCATGTCTGGCAGTATGTAGAAGTATACAAGACTGACTCAGGAGGCAGGAAATGACTCTGAAAATTAGACTATAAATTTAGATACAGCTGTTTTGATCCTGGCAAGATTTGTTACGAGTAAATCTATGTATTTTTGGCAGGGATCATGAAACGAGAGAGGGAGAGAAGAGAGTAGAGATAGGGTTTTATAGAGGAAACTAAATAGAGAGACACCAGTTTGTGTTCATTATGTCGTGTATTTCAAGCCACCAGCAATCCAGCCTATTGACAGCTGCCTCCTGATGTACTCGGTACAACCAGGCAGAAGGGGCTCAGGGCTGAGACTCTGGAGGCTTGAAGCTTTTTTCTGCCTCTGGTTCAGATTTGTCACTGCGCTTCCAGCTGTCCCCGCCCTTGGCATTTTTCCCACCTTTCCTCTGCTTAAAGGGCAATTTTGGGGCAGGGAAGCAAAGTTATCTCTGAGACCAGAAAGCTGAATGTCTAGAATACGCTATGTCTCTGCTGCTGAAGCTCGGGGAGGCAATTCTTGGTGCAACCACAGCTATGTGAGCAGCAACTGAAAGCCACTGAGACCTGAGAAAGGGGAGGCTTTGTGTGCCTAAGCAACCAGGAGTTAGGTATCTGAAACTAAGCAGCTCAGAAATGAAGGACCTAACTAGCAGTGGGCAAATCCCAATAACAAAATAACATGGGGATCTGGGCTGAAGAATGCCAATAGTGCAGCTCTGCTGTGCTCCACTTCCTCTGCCTCCATCTCTAAACTCCCCTCATTAGGGGGCTGGTTACTTCTTAGCAGGAAACCATGCTGCAACAGGTTAGTACGATGAGGGCCTGTTATCACAGCTGGAAAGGAACTTCCTGAGAGTTCCTCCATTTAGTTGAACATAGCTCGTCAAGCTGAGCTGAGGAAATCCTCATTTACACACTCTGCACCGCCAGGCTTAATACCACAACAGAAAAGCAAAGGACCACATAAGAAAGTGTCCCATAGCTGGGAGGGGACTTGATAGAGCAAATGTTTCCTGAGGTTTTATTCCAGAAACCTGGTTGTATTGAAGTCCTGGAAAAATATCCAGGTCTGCTGATCTGTATCATGAAAAGGTGGCTTGTGTCACCCAGAAGGGTGGGGAAGGCGAAGGAAGAGCCCAGGAATGATTCACTTGGCACTACTCTCATTTCCTCTGTTGGAGCTTCACTAAAACCTGTGCAGCAGCAGGGTTGTATTCCTACCTCTGGTCCTCTGTCATGCATGCACTCCAGCAGGACTCAGAGCAAGGGAAGATCTAGCCCAGCAACTGTTAGAAAGTGTAATTTTAAGAAATGGCTTACAAAAGAAAGCAAAGAAATAGCAAAATTGCTAGGAGAATCTGGCTATGCAGAATACAATTTCCTCTTTTCTATTTAGTGAGAATGCTGCTGTTGGACTGTGCAAACAGAACATTTGCAGATATGTCCACACTTTTCTGTACTCTCTGCTTACCAGTATAGTTCCATGTTCCTTCTTGGCTCTGTAGAAAAAGCCTGAAATTCTGAATTAGACCCACACAAAGTAACTGTCTCATATTTAGATCGCCTGTAGACATTTACGCCTGTGCAGTTCAAACAGTACCAAGTGAGCAATAATAGTCGCAAGACAAGCATTTGTAGGGCAACAGCCAAGAATTACGGCAGTGGAAAGAGCTTCACAATCCTATTGTAGAAAGCAAAACATTTTACCCTCTCAGAGAGCCTGCCTTTCTTCATTGATGGTCACGTCATACCCATCTTAAGTAGACCCAGCAATACAAGAGGAAAATAGGCAAAGAACATAGCATTAGAGCTGAGGTCAACATCTGGATGGACTTAGGCTTCAATAAGGAATTCACTGACTCATTGGCACATGTGAGGACTGTCATCTCCTCTGCAGCATTTAATCTTTAATCATGAGAGCCATCGGAGTAAAACTTGGCTTTCAGAAATATTAATGGAGTAATAATGTTATGAAAAAGGAGAAGAAAAAAAAAAAGCACAAGGAACTGAACAGTTTCAAAAAGCACCAGTATGGCTCCCTTCTTACATACACACGCATATATGTACACACACAAGGAGAGAGTAGCCAAAAGACTGATGCCAAAATCTAACGAAGTTCCCTACTAGGTGTTTGAACAGTTCCATCTGTGCTCTGACTTGATCTGACCTTCAGGGCTGCACTAGTGATGTCAATGGTTTGTGGAGTGACAGAGGTCTTCTTGTGACTTTGGTGGGGTGTAACATGGACTCTCCCAGCAGGATATTCACACCCACATGCCCCACTGCTCTAGGGCAGTGATGCCCAATCCAGGGAGAGGGAAAGAAGAGGAAACAGAGTAAGAAATTTTGGGCAGGGCTTTCCTGTCACAATTGTTTGGAGGAATGTGGGCCACAGTGTCACTTATTGACAAAATGTATCTCAGACAAGCTGCTGTGGGCAGAGTATCTTTCCTCGTATGTCCGTGCACCCCTCTCCCACTTCATCTGAGCAGCCTCAGAGCCAACTGAGAGCAACATCTTACAGCATGACCGGGCCGGTCATGCTGTTGAGCACAACATGCTCGCTACTAACCTTGGCCACATTCTTGCCTTGACATTCTTGTCAAATTTTCGTCCACGTGTGGATCCTAGCTGGCCAAGGATAAAGAGAAAGCCACAGAGCTGGTGCACTGTTCTGTGTACCTAGGCCCACAGTCCTGCTCTCCTGCAGATTATGAACAAACTTCTGATAAATCACAGGTGATGACAGGAAGTGATGGGGAACTTCTTTGCTTGTGCCTTCTCAGCTGTTGTACTTTATTATTTAAATTGGTGCTTTATTAGCTTCGTTCCTTGTGACTAGGAAGATTTGTTTATCCTGTTGCAGTGACCTTATGAATTGCAAGGTATCACATCATATTCCTCAGAGAGCGAAGGGACTCTCAGTGGCAAATCCTGCAAAACAAATAGGACAACAGCTGCTCAGATATCCTCTGCTCTACATGAGAGAGGCCTTGGTAGAAGAAGAAATTTAGGTTCTGAGTTGACTTAATGTGATCAGCTTCACGCTCCTTTCTTTATGTCTCCACCAGCTGACAATTTACTTAAAAGGTCATGAACTAACTATCACTGTCTTGGTCCTATCATATGTTATTGCATGAACATGAAAGCCATTCTTGAGGCAGCTAACATTGGCCTTTCCTGGATAAGGGCAATTAAAGAAGCAGTGCATCTTAGGTGTTTATATTGTGTGCAATAATTAGCTGAGCAACAGATTAACATGCAAAATATTTATAGCAACTTAGGAGATGATAGTTTTGTTCTCAGACTGCGATTGAATAGCTGCAGGAAGACAAGCCTTAATCATTTATTTCTCCATTTTCAACAAATCCTCTCAGTCCCAGACAATGAAGAACTTCCCTATATGCACCCAGCATTGAAGGAGTCTGAGATAACATTCTAGGCATACCACACACATGATAAATAAGTAAAATTAAAGGAAACAGCATGCATCCAGGCCTGTTTATTGCATGTTAACTGGCTGCTCCTATTCCAGGCTTCCCAGAAAGCAGAATTGTTTGTCATGCAGTCGATGCTGCAACGTATGGCAGAGGAGGCTGGATCTCAGTAAAACACTCGTCTTCTGTAATGGTATTTCTTGCCAACTGTGAAAGAGAAGGTAGGAAAACAAGAATGAGAAACACTTTCATTTGCCAAAAAGCTACAAAGGGCATTAACGGCAAGAGTTAATTGTCCAATTTGCTCCAGTGTTGCTGTCCCAGAGAGCAGAGCTCAGCGCTGCCCCTCTGCTCCCTGTGAGGAGCTGCAGCTGCCATGAGGGGTCCCCTCAGCTCCTCTGCTCTGGGCTGAACCAATGCAGGAACCCCAGCTGCTCCTTGTACAATTGTCCCCCTAGACTCTTCGCAATCTTCATAGCCCTCCACTGGATGCTCTCTGATAGTTTTGTGTTGTTCTTATATTGTGGTGCCCAATCTGCACACACTACTTGAGGTGATAGGACAACACCTTCCCTTGCCCAGTGGCAGTGTTGGTACCGATGCACCCCAGGAGGCAGTTGGCCCTTTTGGCTGCCAGGGCACACTGCCAGCTCGAATACAACTTGCTGTCATCCAGAACCCCCAGATACTGTTCCATGGGGCTGCTCTCAGCCTCTCATCCCCCACTCTGTACATAGAGCCAGGGCTGCCCTGTCCCAGGTGCAGAATCCAACGATTGCTCTTGTTGAACATCATGTAGTTGGTGATTGCCCAGACATCTAATTTATCAAGATCTCTTTGCAAGGCTTCAAGGAGTCAAGAGCTTCTTCCAGTTTGTCAGGATCAACCCCAGAAAGAGGTTTCCATGGCTAGTCACAAGATAGTCCCTGCAGCACTGTGGTTTCACCAGGATTTTTCAGAAAGTCTCGTTGTTATTGCAAACTTTTCACCACTCAGCCTGAGAGACAGTACCTCTTGTCCTTCTCCTTCTCCTTTGCCTCCTTCTTTGCCTTCTGCCTTTGCCTCTTTGCCTCTGCTGGGAGCGTCCCCTGCTGCGGGGCTTCTGATATTGTCCGTGTCTCGCCATTTCTGCTTTCAAGATCTCTGTGAGGGGATGGCAGCCTCCAGGCAGAGCTGCCTGTTTCTCTGATGTTGCTCAGTATCAGGTGGTGAGCTGAAACATATCTGGCATATCCCGAGAGATCAGCAATTATGACATACAAGCCTCACTGGGTGTTTATGATGCAAAAGGCTAAGGAACACTTTTGCCGCATAGAAGGTTAACCGTATTTGGGCACTTGGTTTTACAATACAATAGAAACTGCTTCTTGATTGGCCTTTGACTGTGAAATAAGAGCTTTTCTTTCCACCTCAGAATCCATGAATTAATACTCAAGGCTAAAAGATTTACTGCAGGGCTTTCACTTCAAGGTTTTCACTGTCTTAGGGAAAGGATGAAGATACTGAGGTTGAGGTTTGTGATCTCTCGAAGAGTGGTGAAGCTTAGCAGCCCAAAGCCCACCCATGTAATGGTCTTCTGCAAAAGGCCCTTCTCTTATAATCAGCTCTGACGTGATGTGACAATGAAGGGGGGAAAAAAACAACAACACAGGGAAACAGGGAAGTTTGTCAAGGGCAGTAAACACAGATTTGTAATTGGTTGCTACTAATGAGTTTGTTTTCATTCCAAAAATCTCTCCCGTTAAAGAACTGGTGCCTGCCATGTCATTCAATGTCAGGAAAGCCAAACCACCCTGTAGCTACATGAGCATTTTTTTCTGTTCTCTTGTTGAAGTGACATATGAATACTGTGAGGTTACTCATATTGTGCAACTGACGCATTGTTATACTACATAGCAGGATGGAGCTGACCCCAGAAACTCCCAACACACAATAAATTGAGATCCTCTCTTGGAAATGACGCTAGCAGTATGCATCTCAGTAATGATAGCCTTTGGGCCTTGTTCTGGAGTCACAGGGAGTTTATGAGATGTTATATTCTCCTATTTCCTCCCTGCTGAAACTTCCCTGGGAAGGTCTTTCAGCATCAGGATGTGTCACTTCCAAAGGGAAGTTTGGGCAGAATCCATGGCAAAAAATCAGCCTACTAGGTAGGCAGGAACATGCAGTCAAGAGCTGGATCTGTTCCCAGGCCTACTATACTGTTCTTACTTCCATAACTAACTGTTTAAAAACCTTGAGCCCCAGAAACAGCTTTCATTGTGCTAGTCACATTGGTTGGCCTTTATATATTACATATATGTGATGTAGACACTGCAGACACACTGTTTTATGTAGTAAACTATCATCCATCTCACACAGAGGACTCAGAATCTGTCCAGAAAGTATTGAATAAGTCCTAAAACCAAACCCAACATTTTAGACAGCGAAAAGCTTTTGGTATTTAAAGTAAAAAATGTAGCAGGCATAGTTTGTTACAACCCAGAATCCTGCACAAGGAAGTAGATACCATAGCAATGATTTCACAACAACAGGAGATAAAGAAATAAAAAGACTTTGTTTTTCTCTCATAGCCAGAAAATCAGAAGGGTACTGTTGCTGAAAGTGAGTAAGGCAAGGAGCAAAGGCGCTTCTAGATTAGTTATGTAGGAGAATGAAGGCGGCACATTAGAAAACCACAGAGGTAGAAACAATGGGGCTGAATATGAGTGCAATACCAAATGGTGGGAATGTATTCATTACAGTCACAGTTATTCTACAACAAATGTATGTCCAGGCATCATTTTTCATGTTTTGTGAGTTATGTTTTCTTTCCCTACATGAAGGCTACTACTAAAACAGTAAGCAGTCAACTTAGATGATTCAGCCAGCCTGAGGTGTGATTTTTTTTTTAAAGTTGCAATATTGCAATACCTACAAAATTGCACTGTGCCCAAAATAACAGCTAGAGCCATGGCATATGAATATCTGTAGAATTAGACCAGAACGCCTCAGTTTAACACAACAATCCCAATATGCTGAAAAAATGTCTACCGCTACATTGAATCGGTCTATCTATCGCTTGTTTCAAAGAGGAGGAAAGATTAATCAGGAATGAGAGCTTTACTGCTCCACAGATTTATACAGAGTCAGACTTGTTTGGAATAGCAAAGCACCTTGAGGCAGCTGCTGGTTCTTCACAAATCCTTCCTTCATTCTTTAGTACAAATTTGAGAGACTGGCAATGAGGAGGGGACAAATGAACGATCAAGCAGAAACTGCACCAAATCTCATTGAATTTTATCCTTAAAACTGTGTGTTGCTAAGGAGCTCCACAGTCATTAAATGTGTGAAACCTAAGGTATCTATCCACGTAAGTCAACTCTCCACTAACGCATTTGTAAATCAAAATCCAGTTCCTTATCTTCAATAAATATTCATAACACATCCACAAAACAGCCATGAGGTCACAGGGATCCTATTAACATCTGGGCTCTTTGATTTTCCTAACCATTGTGATTGGTGACATTGACACTTCTGTTGTACAACTGATACAGTAGGCCAAATTCTTTTGCCTTTCCCCTCTGAGCCAAAGAGGGATAAGTTTGTTCCCCACCCTACCTTTTCTTTTTCTTTTTTTTATTTCTTTTTTCTTTTCTTTTTTTGGCTTGTAATCTTAAGGATCATCATAAGAGAGGTTTAATAATGCCTACACATTTTCACACTTCAGTGAAAGATGATAGTGTACTCCTTAGGCATTTTGTTCAGAATAAGTCTATGTGAAAATCTCCTTTGACTACAGTATAGAGTCATTCTCTTGAAATCATCAGTTGTGGTTTTTCTTTAGTGTGTTTACTTTACTATTAAAGAGGGCTCTTCGTGCATAAAAAGTGCACTTGATGTGTAAAAAAAAAAATTAGATCTTTAATAAAAGAGCAGCTATGTTAAAAAAAAGGACAAAAGTTCACATTTTTGTAGTCAGAAAGTGGTTTCCCATTGACTTTCATAGTCCTGTTTCATTTTCGAGGCTACTCAAAGAGCATGCATAAGTTCAACTTGTTGGCCACAGCTTAGGAGGTGAAACAGTAGAAGTCCACAAACTGGAAATGCTTACTCACTGTTTGCTGATAATAGTCTCAAAACGGATAGGAGATAAGTACCCACTTTGCAAAGAAATGAAGTTGAGTACTTGCAGTCGTAGTCACTGAAGCTGTTAAACAGCAGGTACAAGTATGCATAAAGTAATCTGAATTATTAAGACCTCATTCTGGAGAACTGGAGGAAAATCTATTCCACACCCTTTTTTGATGCCTCTCAGCAAAGCCAGTTCTCAGGAGCTGGGGTAGAAAAGCCCTACTATCCTCACCATCACACACATCCTGTCTGAAAAATGGTTACTTCTTGCAAGAAAGCACAGGGACAGTCAATGTCTCTCTCCTTAGGGATTGCAGTGAGCAGAAATGCACTCTGTGATCTTTCAAAATACACCACACAGTGTACCACCACCCTCAAAACTCAGCCAGGGCTGGCCCCTCTCTTGGCTTCATCTATGGCCTTAAAACCGTTCCATAGTCCTAAATGTTTCCATTTGTTTTGTATTTAGACACATGCTTCTAGGATACAGAGCCTTCTGAGGGGGTCATATCTTTTATTTTGTTGGTAGGGCAACTTTTCAGAGTCCCTGGTTGATTATCCCTGTTTACCTTCTGATAGCTGTGTTTCCTGGACAGCTGCCATGTGTTTTTCCTTTCTCGTTAATCTTATGGCAATGATCCTGGCCTTCAACAGATGTAGAGTGTTTGTCCTCCTGGTGTTCAATAGGCTTCCAAATCATAAACAATTTTTCGTGTACTTCTGGGTACATCAGCATTCAGAAATCAAACCCTTTATGAGTAGCAGTCACATCTAGCACTGAGCATTTTCAAATCTCTGCAGACACATAAATTCGTGCTCTCACTTCCTTGCAAGGCAGTAAGGTTTTGCAATGACTTTCCACACTTCCAGGGAAGAAAGATGAGAATGAGAAGCTCCAGGTTGCAGGAGCAAAAGCGATTCATATAAACAGGTATACCAGCAAAGTCTTCTCTTGTGCTGTTTTGCAGGTTCAGCTTTTGTGTCTAGATAAAGCCTCTGAGTTTTCTGTAGCTCCTTCAGTCCCACAGAGTGCTCTAGGAATGCTGTTAGCCAAGCAAGACTTTTCCCTGACATCAACACTCAGCAATGTTGAGTTGAAAAAGCGACAGACCATGGCATCTTATTGTATTTGTCTGAGATAGGATTCAATATGAAGAATTGACACATTGTTTCAATGTCTACACACCAGTTAACTATTAATGAATTCACAGTCAATAAAATATACTCTCTGGGTAATATCCGGTCACCAGTTAAACTATTAGTTATGTTTGGAAAAGAGTTTATGATCAATCCCCTGTTGCCACAGCCTTATATGTTCTGGAACATTCATTTTTTGGCCTGACGCTTCCTAGTAATTTTAAGGGGGGGCAAAAACAAATCTTACATGTGCAGGGGAAAGAACACAGCTTCCCAAAAAATCTGCTTCAATCTTTTCAAGCCCGTGCTAGAAGAAATATGCACCAGTTTGGGAATAAATTTTGCCAAGGCAGGCATATTTTTTCCCCAGAAATAATGTGTTCCTTTTTGAGGAAAGAACACACATGGCTATTCCAAAGGTAGGAGTGCTGGAAAAAAAAAAAAAAGTATCAAAACCTGTGAATTTAATTTTTGATTCTTCATTTTCTTACATGCATGGCTACTGGGGCATTTCTGGAAGAAATTGCCCTATGCCCACTAACTACGTGAACAGTTCTCAAAGTGGCTTTGTTCACAAAGTTCCTCTGTTCACAAGTTTCATTTACATGAAGTCTTCAAACTTCATTGCCTGAGAATCTCACCTAGAAAAGAAGCTAGGTCTGAACAAGCTTGGTAGAGTTATAAACCAATTTCAGAGTTATTGATGATCCATATATATGTATCACAGCATTACACGTTTACTTGCAGTCTTCAAACACTCAAAATGTTAATAATACTGCCACAGTTGGCATCACACTTCATGTCTAAATGCCTTAAAGATGCAGACAACCAAACAGCCAAACCAACAAAACCCACACAGTTCTTAGCTCGGTGGTTTTAAAATGACTCATATTTCAGCAAAGGACCTAAAATCATCTCAAAGGAAATGATGGCACTCAGAATCTGGTCCATATCTGACCTAGTGCTGCCTTTCCATATACAGCTCTCTTACCTGGTAAAGGCACGTACACATGCAGCTACTTGAGGGGTGGTACAGGAGTGAATACAAAACAGCTTAATGGGTTAGCTAGAAATCTGTGATAGGGAGGGGTTAGAAACAGAGTTTCTCCTGTGCTGAATCTTTCCATACGCTAATATAGAGTGACTTGATTTTGTTTATAGTGTGGGACCTGGATTGCCCACAAAGTTCTTTTTCACAGGATGCATTTTCTCAGTCCTCCCTCATTAAAGTAAATCTGATTACATTTCAGACTCATTTTTTAAAGAGAGGGGAGCTAGCAGGGGGAGCTGGAACCACACACTTAGATAATTTCCATTCAAATCCAGCGCAGTGGTCCTCTCTCTCAGCCAAGTCGCACTTAGAGGAAGGAGACAACAAGGAAAAAAGTTGTGCTATTCTTTGATGGCCTTCATCGGGTGGATGAAGCATGACCAATCATCCATAATCTGACAAGGCCTTGGAAAAGGCAGAATCATGCCTACATCACGTATACCTCCAATACCAGGACAATAGGGGATACTGTTGTGGGCTGCAGGGGTGGAAAGGAAGAGCATTAAAGTTGTAGTAACAAGGAGAAATTATTATCTTGAGGGGGAGTACGGGCTGTCTGGCAGAAGACATCAGAAGTCGGGATGGGGTGGGGGCGAGGTGTCTCATCCCCTCCCTATCCCAGCCCCCTTCCTCCCCGAGACATTTCAACATTCGTTATCCAAGCAGCAAGCTCTTTTCTGTGAAGGGGAAGAAAGAAATCGATTGTGTTTTTAAAAGCTACTTGAAGCCCACAAAAGGTGCATTGTTTCAAAATGGGTTGAGGGGGCTGGGTGCTTTAGGGGGAAAGAGTTGAACTTATACCATCATTTCGTCTAATTATGCCTGATGTTATTCCTGTTGTCATGTGGGTTACTACAAAAGCCAACTGCCAGCTTGTGTCCCTGAAAGCAAAGACTAAACTGTTACGCTTACAAGGACACGAGGCTTGTTCCCTCCTCCCTCTCCCACACTACCATAAGCACAGGCTCCTCCTTGGGATACCCACACTGTAAAGAAATGTCAGGAAATGAGCATGGAGACAGAAGCCACCTAGGAGCTACCAGCCATTTCTGCCAGTTAGGACACAGTCACCTGGCTTATCCTGTAAAACTCGAGGGACGTGCTTAGAGATGTCCAACTAGTGACCTGGACTGTGTCATAGAATCACAGCATCATAGAATCATTTGAGTTGGAAGGGATCCATAAAGGTTATCTGCTCCAACTCCCTGCAGTGAACAGGGACACCTACAGCTTGATCAGGGTGCTCTGAGACCAGTCCAGCCTGATCTTGATTGTCTCCAAGGATGAAGCATCCACCAGCTTGCTGGGCAACATGTGCCAGTGCCTCACCACCCTTTTTGTTAAAATTTTCCTTATATCCTTCATTTATGTCCTTTCTGTCTCTTTAGACAATGCATTTGCCATGCGTAATTCCCAGTCCAGGCCACATTGGTATTGACGCTGGAGCAAACAGACCTGTCATCTCATCTAGGTTTCTTCTTAGAGACAGCTGGCTTTGACAGACTTAATGCTGTAGGCCCCCTGGGTGTGAGAGCAAGGAAAGGCACAGGCCACAGGGCAAAACCAGAGCAGTAACAACAAATCACCAATTAAAAATTTCCACCAGTAAGGCCCACCTGCTCAACTGAAGGCCAGCTCCAGCAGGTCGATGACTTGCCCATGTCTTGCTTGCACTGACTTTCACATCTTCAAGGTGGGGCACATCGCTGGCTTTCTAAGAGTTCCAAGATGTTTAGAAAACAAGCAGAGCTCGCGCCATCCCTGTGCCAGCTCTTCAATGTGCATACATCCGCACACCTGCCAGTCTGGTCCACTTGGCCCAGGGCAGGTCCATCTCAAAGGGCGCTAGGGGTGAGGGTTGCCTTCCAGCTCTGCCCCTGGACTTATGCTAGCCGAAGCCAAAACAAATGTGGTTGGAACCTGATTCTTTGGCAGGCCCCACCAATTCAGGCAGGGTCACACCTAATAGCTGGGAACGGATGAACTTGAATCACAGGACATAAATAAGCCTAAAAGCCTAACATGGTGTTGAAGGCAGCTTAGCAAAGCTTTTGTTTGCTTTCATTGCAGCTATCCTAGGCTGCACACCCTGCCCTCTGCTGTCGCTTTAGCCTTTCAGGACACCATTTCATCACTGACATGGGGTGGACGTTCAGTACAGAGATCCATGTGTTTCCTCAGGGCTGAAGCACTAAGGTACACTGTAAGCCTTGCCAAGGACTTCCTATGCCCCACAGGTCCAGGCAGGTTTTACAGTATTCTTCTCCTGTTTGCACATATTATATATACATATATGACAGGAAATTAGCTTGGGAAAATAAACTTACTTGTTTAAGGAGACCGTGCAAGGGATTCTTTTACCCTTTGCAATAACTCTGCTTTATACAGACACATCACCTGCTCTGGTCCCAGTCTCATCTGAGCAGTTTCTGCTGTGCTGGAAAGAACATCTTTCATGTGACTGTTCTCCCACACTCAAACACTGTTCTGCTTTGGTTTGTTTTTAATATGCAGGGACACATATTGCCATACACCTATGCTGGAGATGGCAAAGCCAGAAAACAGATGCTTACCTCTAAAAGCCACCCTTGTTTCACATTCAGTAACCTTAAGCCCTCCCCTCATCCTCTTACCCCTTTCTTTATTACAGTGAATTACAGTGAAGGACTTGGAAGGGAAAGTGGGTCTTGGAGCCGACTTGGAATCTATCTGACCTGGTTTCTGTAGATAGACATACTGACCTTCAAAGCTAGACTGAAAAGCTCACCTTTACAGAGCAGCTTTCCCAGCTCCTGCAAATGGCTGTTGGGACAGACATGCTGGAAGCTGTAACAATAGCTGTATTGATGGGAGGGAAGATTTTATTGTAAGTCGGATTTAGGAATGAGTAATTATGCAAACAAGCAATTAACTAAAATAAATATGAATGGCTTCCTCTTGGGGGATGCTTTTAGTTTGACTTGTAGCAGGATCAGAGGCAGGAGGTTTCTCAGGGCTGAATCAAGTCTTTAAAACAAAGATAAAGGAGGCATTGGCAACGAGGGGATAAACACTGCTCTGTCTCTCTTACGCATCATTAAATGCTATGTGCATATGTATGCAACGCGGCTGCTGTAATTTACAGAATCGGGAAATACATTAAAATACCAAAGATTTGAGGCCAGGTAAACCCACTTCATTGACCTACCATCTGCTGAGCAGCATCATTCTACTTATTCCCATTAATTTCACTGATGCAAGACAGGACACTTTTTTCTTTCCTTTTGGTGGTGGTAGCTGTTTTCTGATTTCTTTCCCCCCTGAGAAGGCAGGCTGCAGGATGCTTGCAAGATAACTGAATACAGTGATATTGCTGCCTGCCTTTGCAGCTTCAGCTAGCTCAGCTCATCAGAGCAAACACTTTGGAAATCCAAATGTTTCTGAGGTCAGCCTTCTTCTGTAGTGCATCACCTCCTTGTTTACAAGGCCTGTTCTGCCCCACGCTCCCAAGCTGATGGAAGGCAGCTGGGCTGAGAAAGCAGTGCCAGATTCCAGGAAGAAAAAGAGACCTTCCTGGAAGAGATGAGGCAGCTCTGCAATTTCTGAGTGGGAGAGGAGGTAGTGGCAGATAATGTACATCATCTTTCCTTTCAGGGACACTCGGCAGAAGGGATTGCTTCTAGGCTTCCCTTTGAGAACATCGTGCAGATGGGCCCTCAGAGAGGAATTTGCTGGAGATGCAATTTGAATTTCAGTTCGACAAGCAGGAAAAAAATTGTCCCTTCTACTCATTCCCCCTGCCTCCAAGATTCTAAATGTACTCCCAAATGACTTTGATTGTTCCCAAATGATTCCCTTTGTTTTTAAATTCACCAGCCTTTTTGGAAGGTAGCATGAAAAGAAAAGTTAAATAATCCCAAATCAAAGTGGGTTGTTTCATTTCAGGTTGAAGGAATTAAATATTCTCTGTAAAACAGAAGCAATTCTCTTGCCCATTATTCAGGTCAGATGCCAGGCTGAAAGATTTGCAGATTCTTTTGTTATCAGCTGAGTTCTAGAGCCCCATCTCCTGGAGTCAAGTGATGATGTTGGAGGCTTTGTTTGGTTTCTTTTGACATTTCTAGATCTTGTGGTTTGGAAGAAGATCTTGAAAATGTGTTTTAAGCATAATGAATGCTATGACGTCTGTCTGAGCCTCCACGCATCCGGAAACAAAAGTCTCATGGAGAGTGATCTGTTCCAAGTTTATCAAGACTGTGTTAACTCCAAGGCTCGCTGGTGAGGCTCTGTCAGCATCACTCCTGGAAGGCTTGCACAGGACTAGATGCTTTTATTTAAACTGAGTAGTACTTAGTTTATCACCACAGTTGACCTGCTAGGGTACCTCAGGTTGGATATTAGGAAAAAAATTTTCTCACAAACAGGGGGGAGGTATAGGAACAGGCTGCCCAGGGAGGTCGTGGAGTCACCGTCCCTTGGAGGTGTTCAAGAACTAAGTAGATGTGGCACTGAGGACATGGTTAGTGGGCATAGGGGGGATGGGTTGACAGTTGGACTGAATGATCTTAGTGGTCTTTTCCAGCCTTAATGATCCTTTGATTATGTAATCTGAAGAAGAAATCTATTCAACATTGTTAAGCCTCTTCCTCTGTCCTGTGAGATATCAAAATCATCCATTCCGTGGCTAGCATTCAATCCCAGTGCTGCTGTTTCATTTTGCAAAACTGGATTTTACTGTTCCCTTCAAGGATTTGAATCAAGCTTCTTATTCACAGGCAATCACAGTACACATTGATTACAGCTAAGTTCAAATCCTGAAAAAGAAGAAATGACACCAAACAAGAGCATTCACATTTTGTGTGGCTCCAATGGTGATGGGACACAGGCCAGCCTGTGCTACAGCTATAGTCATGCAGGGGACTCATTTACGGTATGGCCATCCACAGTGGTAAAGTCAAAATGCACAGTCTGAGCCAGGACCTGGTGCATGGCCAAGACCATTTCCTCTCTAGCCTTGGTATTTACACCCTCCAGCAATCTGGAGATTTATCAAGACTCTGCCACGGCCTCTCTCAACCAATTTACAGTTATTCACGAAGCCATGGCAACTTGTCTGTGAGTCTGAGCCCTTCGCTGTCATTTGGCCAAGCTGGGCAGATTTTGCTTTCTCAATTGCAGCTCAAAAACCAAGCCAGCTCAGCCACCTCTGGTCATTTTGGTCATCATTCCTCTGAACTGCCTCCACTTTTTCTCTCTCTTCCTGGCAATGACAGCCCGAAGCCAAGCTGTCTTCTCGCCACTCTTTCAAAACAACACACCAGCTAGAAAGAGGTCTTCTTTCCCAAGGACAGAGGCTGCTGTTTAGGATTTGCTCACATGCTTTCTTCAAACATCTCACTCGGTTCAGACAGGGAGCTAATGATTACCCAGTGCAGTGCTGTGGGCCTCTGCATCCTCCCTGCTGACAGAGCATCTCCAAAACTTACCTAAGAGAACCCGAACTCCTCCCTTTGAGGGAACAGTGGGTCAGGAACCTTTCTCCTAGGGGGTCTTTCTGAGGTCTACAACCTCCAGGTTTACAGAGGGAGGTTGAAAAATAGGAAAGTGAAGAAAGCCAAAGAAGCCAGAGCAGCTGCAGAGGCTGCTGCTGAAAACAAGGCAGTGGCTTGGCACAGCCAGTGAAGGCAACAGAAGTGATGCTAGAAGGCAGAAAGGCATTGTGGAGTAGAAAAAAAGAGGTGCAGGAGATTTAATGGAGAAGGCAAGGGCAGCTGAGATCAGAGATGGTGGAAGGAGGGGAAACGTTGAGGTGGGAGAAGCTGGTGTAAGAGCAGGTGAAGGGGACACAGGTGGCTGAGAAGACAGAAGAAATGAGACTATGCAGCAGAGGAACAATTCCTGGATACCTTTCTAATGCTTGCAGGAGGGATGGAATGGGGAGGAACCTCTCTCTGTTCTCTGACCTCTGAAATTATACAGCCTGCATTGCATGGATATTTTGTGCCATTTCTCCCTGATGTGGATTCTTTTCATTATTCTGGTCTCCTACACTAAAAGATTAAGGGAACATCCAGACCACCAGCAGCACCTAGATTAGAGATTATAAATTGAGCCGCATGAAGTCCCCAAACCCTTGAATCAAACAAGAGGTCGGTCCTCAGCCTTCCTGCCCACTCTTTACACAAACAAAAGTGTGCATCCAGGACTTGTAGCAAAAAAGCAACTCCAGGGCACGAGGTTAGGGATCATCACAGCTCTGCTGAGCAGCCGGGCAATATCTGTGGAGGGTCCTTAAGCAGGGACACAGTCTGTCCCCCAGCCTGTCCCTCAGCACAAGGCACTAAAAAGGCATAATTAGAAAGGAAAAGCAGCATCTCTAATTAAAACAGGCCCTATATGGCTTAGTCACTGCCCATTTCCCACTGCCTCTGCCCCATGGAGCTTCTAGGTGGAAGCAGGAGCATCATCTGCTGGGGGTGGGCAGGGGAGGGCTGTAGCCCTGGCTTCTCAATTGTGTGCAGAATGCAAGTAGTTCTCCTCCAGGGTCTGAAACACCAGTGAAAGTGCAAGTGAATCTGATTACTTGAAAGACAGGACACAAAGCACATTTCTAATATTTCAGGGGATGATGCTGTCTTAAAGATAACAGGATGGCATGCCAGATGCTGGCATTGCAGCACTTGGAAAGGAGATGGGGACAAAGTTCCTGTTTATGCAGAAGTGACTGAGTAACTAGTAATTTTGGGAAGGGAGCATTACACACTCCTAAACAGCAGTCTTCCACTGGGAGGTTTTCAGTTTGTGGTTAGTCGTTGCAGTGCAATATTCATAAGCTGCCATCCAACATGCCTCAGCCCCAGGTAGTGGCTGAGCAGCTCAGGGAAAATCCCCCAGAAACAGCAGGGAGGCTGGTTCCTGGCAGATAGGAAGCAGATTTCGAGCAGGGAGGTGACATGCATGTGGAGTCACACAGCAGAAGCACACAGTCATGGGAGTCAAACAGCACCTAGTGAGAAAGGCGCACAAAAGCTGGACATGTCACCAGGAGTAGACAGCAGGGCAAGGAGCTCTCCAGCAAAAGATCTGCACATCTGGACCCCAGCCAGTCATGTGCTGCTACCCAGAACATTATGCTTTCCCTGTCCTCCCCACAGCTGCAAAATCTGGTCCTTTCCCTGCCATTTCCCATCTTGCTGCTGTGACTTCTGCTGTCTAACCCAGGAGCTGAGGGGAGCAGAAGCAGCCTCTGTTCTTGAAGGAAAAGGGAACTCAGTGGCACTGTGGGAGGACAAATCTCCTTCTCATGCGTGGCAGGCTTCTGTCACCAGGTGATGCTGTAGCTGCAGTGCCCCTTAGCCCTGCTGCAGCCAGGATCTCATTTGCGTTGCTTTCTTTTGCTCTGGATCTTTAAGGCAAGCTGAAAGTTCCCTTGGAATCTTGATTCCCAGGGTGTCAAATTCCTGCTACAGCACTCCTTTAAATGAATCATAAAATCATACAATCACAGAATGGCTTAGGTTGGAGGGGACCTTCCAGATCACCTAGTTCCAACCTCCCTGCCATGGCCAGGATTGCCAACCACTAGATAATACAATTATAATTAAAAAAATAATAATAATTTTTTAAAAAGGGTGGGGAGGTTGTTCTTGTTTTAAAAAACTCATCCAGAAGCTGCACATGCTAGCACCAGTTCAAAGGATAAACCTGCAAGAGGGGCTGGAAGGTGGTTAACAGGTAGGAGGCAACTCCCTGTGGGCTGCTATGCGCTCAGGTGCTAAGTTTGGGTGGGAACCCAACCCCTGTCTCTTGGAAGAGATAGCTGCTGGTACAGCAGTTGCTTGAAGTCTAGGAAAAAATGAATACATCTCTCCATGCAGGAAAAAAGTTCTGCTGATATGTCCAACTCCACCAATTTACAGCCTTCCTGCATTTGCCCTGGAAACTTGCCAGGCAGTGTACACTGAATGTAAAACATTGCAAGCTTGTGACTGCTTTCCTTCGCTTTTTCAAGTTCCAAAGTCAGAGACTGGACTTTTTTTCCTTTTCTACTTATTTTCCCCAAAGGGCTGAAACAAAGCTGTTCCTCATGTGAAGAAGCTGAGATCCTGAAAAGATCTTTGCCTTTGCGTGCATGGCTTTACACGTCCCCCTTGCTCAGCTCCCAGAAGTGCTCCGTTTTGAAAGAATAACATGGCGTGCAGATGCCTATAAATGGAAGATGAAATTGTTACTATTAAGCCTGGGCCTTGCCAAGGCAAACAAGTGCAGGGCAAACTGTGTGTGCAAAGGAAGGGAGCTGAGAAAACTCGAAGTCAGCTGAATGATAACTTCACTTTAATTTTAACATCACTTAAAACTTCATAAACACAGCCATCTTATTAATAACAAAATGAGCCCCTCAGTAGAGCTGTTGTTTGGAAAGCCAAGCCCATGTGCACGGGTGCAATGGGAAGAATGTTGCAGGAGAAACATGCCTTCCAAAGCTGTGTTTTAAATTTAAAATAGTTGGGATGTCTGAGACGCAGCAACTTTGCAGGAGCCACGAATAGCATTTGATGTCTGCACTGTGGTTCACCAGGGTCTTGACCTCCACAGCGACAGCAGTTTGTCACAGCTGGAGCAAGGAATCACAGAATGGTTTAGGTTAGAGGGGACCTTAGAGATCATCTAGTTCCAATCCCCAGCCATGGGCAGGGTTGCCAGCAGCTAGATCAGACTGCCCAGGGCCTCATCCAACCTGGCCTTGAATGCCTGAGAAAAAGAGCTCAATGGGGAAAGCTGCTACCTGTGCAAGTGGAGCACAGCCCCACTGGAATGGGAAAATGCACCCAACTCACAAGAGTTGTGGATTCCAAGTCCCAAGCCCCAGAGCGCAGCTTTCTCAATGTAGGATGACACATTAGGACTTTTGCATTCTACTCCTTTCAGGCTTTGCAGGAGCTGTTGATACAGCCTTGAAGGAATAAACCACGTGCACACATTTTAAAGTGTACACACCCACACTGCTCACACAGGGTGCATCAGCATCAGTCCCTGGTGCCCTTTTCTACCTACCCTCTTGCTTTGCCAGCAAAAGTTCTTGTGGGATATTCAGACTGTGCAAATGTGAGCAGGCTGCTGGGGTGCACCGGCACAAATGCACAGTGCTCAGTCCTGTGCTCTGTTCGCTGTTTAGTGAAAGGGATAAAAAAAAAAAAACCCTTTGCTAATTAGTAGGTGAATGTGATAAAGATGCCAGAACGGTCTGCAGGGGCTTTGAGATGCTCCATAGCAGACAGCAAAATGAAGCAAAACATTTTTACTGTTGCCTTCCAGGAGTGATTTGGTATCTGCGGCAATCTGATAATCTCAGGGTGAGGAGTGAAAACACAGTGGTACAAGGCTTGCTCTTTATTACTTCTGACATTTTATAAAGGCAGGCTGGCTCAGCAGCTCCCCTAATATATAGCTCCTAAAGCAGAGATGCAGTTCCTAACGCATTCCTAAAGAAACCCCCCTGACTTCCATGGCCTCGTGTTAAGACTGAATTTGGCCTCGTCAGTAAGGCACATTTGGATTTCCAAACTGCAAACTGCTTCTGGATTCCAGAGGGACTTGAAAGACTCCCAGAGCACTGGAGTGCAGCAGTGAGATTTATGCTTTTCCCTGACTTTTCACTACTCAGTAATACATTTGTAGGGCCAAAGTAAAGCCAGATTTGGCATTCCCCACCCCTGGTTTCTCTACTACCCAGGGAACTAAATGGCAGTGTGGACTGGAACAGTAATACTCTAAGCCCTAGAAGAGCTTTTCTTGGGTACTTTCACAGCCTGTGGAAAGAATGTATACATGGATATTTGAAATATGAGGACTCCACTTTTTATCTCTCATGTCTGTAGGCCCACTGATGACACAGCTTCCCATGCAGAGGCAGAGAAGTGAAGCCCAGAAAGTTCCTTCTGTTATTTGTCTGTAGGACAGTAGCACCTCTAGGCTTGGTTTGCACCTATTGGGCACTGTTTGTACCTATTGCCTATACTAGTCCTGGCTCTGGAAGAGGATGACCCCTGAGCAGATAAGATGTGCAGGTAAAAGGAGG
Source organism: Pavo muticus (assembly GCA_016647715.1). NCBI lineage: Eukaryota > Metazoa > Chordata > Aves > Galliformes > Phasianidae > Pavo > Pavo muticus. The sequence goes on from JACDJE010000134.1 coordinate 985,474, forward strand.
AAAGAGGCACAAGGAACGCTGTACAGAGCTAACACAGGCTCAAGGCCTAACAGCAGCACGGGGAGGCTGGTCAGTATTTCTCCTTCTTTTGCTCAGAGATTAAAGAAGTTGGGGGCTGTTTTTCCTCCAGCCTTACCTACAGACCCCGATCTCTCCTTGGGATCATTGGCATCCTGCCACCTTCCTGGCATTGTTCTCCCATGCACACCCTCAAAAGCCAGCTGAGATTGCTCAAATTGCTGAAATTTCCCTGATCTCCCTTTCCACCATCTCACATCTCTTTTTCTTGGCAGTAGGGATGGCTTAAGGCTCTTGATCACTACAACCATCACACTCAGAGGTCTCATGTTCCTTCAGCCTCCCTCCTTGCCTTGGGCTAGGAGAAATCGTAAAGTCTGAGTCCTGCTGTTAGCAGTGACCACATTCCCACAACCCCTCTCATGAGTGTATCGAGAGAGAGAAAGACTTAAGCTGCTAGTGACAGAGCTTTGGAGCAGAGGATTGCAGTAGAGCAGTATTTCTCATCAAGTTGTCCACAAAGCACTGTCAGATGAAGGGCTGTGAAATGACAGCAGATTATTAATTTTATTAATTCATGTTCTCACATGAGAATATACAGCCAAATGGGGAAAATAATAAGAGGAACATGCAGGAGATCATCTTCCTTTTAGTAAGCTGTGAATGAAAAGTATTGTGGCCACACTGACAAAATGGACTCTGGCTTTTCTCTTTTAGAAGCAGTTGTCACATTACCCGAGGTTACAAAGCCCAAAATGAGTAGGTCTCTGAAGGCTTTCTCAGTTCCATTTCTATGACTTTATAACTATGACTTGGTCTGGTTTTGATTTTTATTTTTATTTTATTTTTGTATCACTGTTTTCCATCTATTCACATTGTCTAGTTGTATTCATGGGCAGCCTGTACCCAGCTGTTCTTGTGCCAACATTGTGCTTCAGTTAAATAGCTCTCCTTTGTCCCCAGCATTTAGACTCCTGATGTATCTGTGGCAGCCAGTCCTGGTCTTACCCTTTTCAGCCTTCATTTCACTAAACTCAACCAGCCAAACTCTTCCAATTCCTGTCCTTCTCCAAGATGTTCCAGGATCCCTCCTCCACATCTCCCATTGCTCTAGCATATGGTAGTTCTACTAAGGTTTTCTGCCTAAGAGAAAGTTACCTAGCTGGAGTTGGAAGCTAAGTAAAATGGGAATTGATGGAAAGAGGAACACAACTGTAACACCACTTTCTGCTATCAGAACTGGCTGTAAAGTGACAGCTGTTGTCATCACAGTCTTCTGCTTTGCACTGTGGCTCAAAGATTGAGATAATCAATCAAAGCTACTAATCAATTAATTTCCTTATCTACTCATGGCTTGGTACCTCTCACCACAGTTAACCCAGACCCCTGACTTCAGCCTGAGCGACAGCATCCCGCTCTGCCAAGACAGAACAGCTGTCCTGAGAGCACTGCAGCCAGCAGGAACCTGCCAACCTTGAGCCCTGCACGCTCCCCAGAGACCTTTTCTGAGGTCACATCTCAGTTTCCCAGTTTGCCAGGTGCCTTCTGGCCAGTGGAACAAGCTGCTGAGACACACACCTTTCTCCCAGACGACATTATCCCTTGTGAGGCCATAAGCTGTGATCCTCTCTGAGCCACTGAATGTAATTCACGGCATGAAGAAGGATTTACTTTGCTCTGGGTTCTGAGCAGTAAAATCTTATGCTGAACAAGGTAAGGGTGAGCCACTTTTTGTAGAGCACAGAAAGCAAACATCCTGCTTCTATCCAGCTGGGGAACAGCAGTAGCTATGAAGGAACAGAAGAGAAGCAGACTGAGTAGTGAAAAGTCACCGTGCACTAAAAAAATGCAGCTGCATTTAAAGAGAAAGGGGAGCCTGACACTCCCAGAAGGATTTCATTGTTTGCATTTGTAAGACACTAGGCATTTTTAATGATGTGTTAATGACTATATTATTTTCAGATGGGATTCATCATGCTGCTCTTTCTCCATTTAAAAATTTAGCATCTAGTCTTAGTAGGCCATTTAGGATCCCTCTCTACTGAAGGACAGGAGATCTGTTTCTCTCCAAGAATGCTCTCTATGACAGAGGGATGCACTGCCATCCCGAGCTGTCAGCCTTTTTCCATGGGCTGTGGCAGCACATCCACGCTCCGTCCCAGCTGTGCCTCACAACTGTCCCTTCAGCAGCAGCCACCCTCTCCTGCTGTGGCCAGGGATTTGAAAACCCTAACTTGAATTGCCCCAGAGTGAGAAGCCAAGTCAGAATGAGATGATGGGAATCCCATTGTTAACTCTGGTGAACAATAGGTAAACACAGCCTCAGAGGACGAAAAACACCCCCTGGTTGAATGTTGCATATTAATCTCCTCATTCTTTAAGATGCTCATATTTGCAACCACCATTAAGCTTAGTAAAACAACGTGTGGGACTTCCTTGCTCTGTAAATTGCCTATCCGCTTTCAAAAAATGCTACTGAGTGTATTCACACACTGTTGACCTGGGACAGACTGAAAGGGCTGACTGAGGGCAAGCATCTGTGGGCATTTGTTGATGTGTGAACAGAGACTTCCCCAAGGGCCTGGTGATGTAACAAGCTTGCTGGTACTAAGAGAAGACCATCCCATGTGAAATCATGCTCCTTTTACTCTCTGCTACGTGGGGAAACCAAAACTGGCAATCATCAAAATCCTGACTCATCGCTGGAGATGTCAGTCTTTATTTAAAATACTTTGGGGAGGGACTGCAAGCATTGGCTGCTATAACTACTGTCTATTTTGGGTTCCTCAGTCCTCAGTAAGCAATACTATAGAAAGGCAGAGCTAAAGCAGGAGACCTGTCCCTACCTTCACAGCCATTTGTGCCATATGTACATCCATTCATTGACAGATGCAGCTCTTCTTAAAACCTGGTATTGTTTATTACTGGAGCTGTATCTGCAATGGACGCACTCCAGACCTCCTCTCTTCTGCTGCTTAGAAACCCTCTTCTAATTTCCAGTATCTAAGTTTATTCACAGCTTACTCTGAAGCTCTTTTTTTCCATAATCTCTATATAAATAGCCCCCAGCAGCCTGGATAGCTTGTTAGCAGAGCATACGTTGATCCCCACTCAGGGCTTTGAGACCCCCAGACTTTGGCATGAATCAGACCCCAGCTGATGGCATGCGCTGTGTTTCACAGGAGCGGGCTTTGTGGCTTAGATATTGCTGTGACCTGAGAGCTGCGTTGGAAGACAAGTCTTGTGTAACAGCCGTTTTATTTGCAGCATTACTCGGAGCTGACTTTTCTCTGTCCTTTGTCCTGGGGCTCTGTTTTTTGGCACCACCTGACATTTGACTCAAGGATCAGTCAGTATTTCCATAATGATTAACCCACTGATTGTGAGCGCTCGTAGCCCGACGTTAAATATGGGAATACTTTGATTTCACAGATGCCAAGTGACCGTTGCTAACCAAATAAAAACGTGTCTTGAAAGCCACCCTCCAGGGCACCCTCGGTGCTCAGGGGAGGGCTCATGAAGCGATCAGGAGAGCTCTTTCCTTTGGATGCCTTACACAGTGCGTCCAATGCAGCAATGACAGCTCAGAGCAGGAGGGGTGATCAAACTCGTGGAGGAAAAAGGAGTTAAAACTGTGGAAAAGAAATTGGCACTAGAAAAATCTGAAGGAAATGGCATTTTCAGAGGAATTTCGTTTCTTGAAATACAAAGTTGCATTCGACTTTAAGCCATTTTCTGTCCCTTTTGAAGTCAATTTGCTTCTCCAGAAATGCCAACAGCTTTCATTTTTAGCTCTTCTGAAAGGCCTGGGGATTTTATTTTTTTTAAATCTTTTGAATGTTTTCAGAAGAAAATGCAGAGCCAGAAAGTCATTACAAACAAACAAGTGACAAAATAGCAAAATGCCTGATTACAAAATGAAGCATTTCAGGTTTTCCTCTGTTTCCATTCTTTAAAGCATGAATTTTGAGCTTTCTTTTTCTTTCTCTATATTTTTTTGTTTGAGAAACTTTCATTTGGGAAGTGTTGCTGGGAGCCAACCAAAGGTGCCATGTGGATTCCTGACAGCCACTGTCTGTGGGAAGACAGCGAGATGGGAAATCTCTTAATTAATTAGTGTCTTTTCATTTGCATTCAGGCAGACAGTAAGTTTACCACTAGGAAAAGACAAATACTTCAGTGTAAGAACTGATAAGGGCATGAATTCCTTATCTATAGTGCCTTACATCCTGCAAGGAGGGAAAAAAGCACTTTCCTTTCATAGCTATCTGTGGTTGAGCATGAGTAAGTCATTGCACTGGGTGTGATAGAGCAAAACTTTTGTAGTGTTGTGCAAGTCATGGAGAAGAGCATAGGGTGATAACCAGCTTAATTAGGAGACAAAAGGATATGGTCCCCAGGCTGAGAGCACTGGAAGGAGGAAGAGGCCGCTGGGAGACAGCTAAAAGCAGGTCAGAATACGGACCTGCCTCTCGGGTGATGCAACTCCGACCTGGAATGACCGCATATATGGGTCCAGGAGATCACGGGATGTTTGTAAAATAGATCTTCTCTCTTGTGTAAGCAAGAGGATAAAATTATCCTGGCAGCAGCTGTTTCCCAGAATGAGGATCAAGGCTGGCTGTTTCTCCTGCAGACCGAGAGACATCAGGCTTTCCTATCCCCAGGATCCTGCATTTCCCATCCTGTGCAAGTGGTCTCAAACACGTGGACATACTCGTTTCTCTCTGACACATTATCCACAGCAGTATGGCATAAGGTTCCTCTTAACATCTCACACTGTGCAAGTTTGCTTCCTCCTGGGTTTCTGCAACATAGAGAGCAAGAGAAGGAAGAATGGGGAATAGGGAGAAAAAAATGGAAGACAGAAGCAAAAACAGAGTGAATTGAGCAGCTTTGACAATATAATACCATCTTGTAGCATCCCCAGAAACAAGATAGGATTGAAGCTCCTTTAAAAGGCTCAAGTTAGCTCCCATTTCCAGCTCCAAAGAGGACATGGACCTTCATTAATCCACTCAGCTGGCACTGTGAGGATGGATCCTGCGGGCAATCCCTCAGTGGGTGGCAGAGGAAGCAGAGGGTTCAGAGGAACAGACGTCTCTCCACGTGATGCCCAATGAGCTGGGGCAGATAACAGACCAGAGCTATTTGAGGTCCTGTCCTGCATTCTTTGGGCTTGCCCCTTCAGCACCAGGCCTGGCAGTCCAGCATAAGCTCGGCAGCCATGCAGTGCCCTTCCACCACGCCACAAACCTTGCTGTTCCCTCTTTCTCTTCCAAAGGAGCCCACACGCTTGAATTTGTATTTTCCTGGGTGAGTAAGGGCTTTGTGTGTTACTGGCAGCACTCAGACCCGCGTGTGGGCCCACATCTGCTGCTGAGATAAATCAGAGGGAATGTCAGGGTGGTCGGGTGAGCATCTGACCTGGGGCTTTAACAGCGCATTTAATTTACAAGCAGGGAGAAGGTTTAATATTTCCGTCCCCTGTAAATACACTCACGTGGCATCCCCCCACCTGTCCCCTGGTGGTTGGGCTGAATGCCACCGGCTGAGGAGCGGAGCCCAGGCTGATTTTATGTGGACATCAGGCAGAAGTACTAGGCACAAAGATATCATAGTATCAGAATCGTTTGGGTTGGAAGGAACCCTTAAAGGCCATCTGATTCAACTCCCCTGCAATGAGCAGGGACACCTACAGCTGGATCAGGTGCTCAGAGCCCCGTCCAGCCTGACCTCAAGTGTTTCCAGGGATGGGGCACCCACCATCTATCTGAGCAACCTGCTCCAGTGCCTCAACAGCAGCTAGACCCCAGATATCAGCATCTGAGGAGCAAGTCAACACCTGGCCAGCTATGTTGCATTCATTACCATATGAAAGTTTATTCCCATCATAAAGAGATGTGCAGTCAGGTGATAGCAGGGGCAAGTAAGACACAGAAAGCTTCCAGTTTCAGACCTGGCTATCAGAGAATACTGTCCCCGTCACTGATTTGTGAATGTGTCCCTTCAGTATGTCCCATCCTCAGGGCAATCTCCAGACCACACACTCCCAACATATTTCCATGCTGTGGTCCTGGCTCCATCAGACTCAGGGAGAGGATCACAACCATCCTGTCTGTTATTTCACCTTTCAGGGGTTTGTGGATTTCTCTGGTGCCCGAAGCATTGTCTCTTCAGCCATGAAAGCACTGGAGGCAGCAGTGGGTGGTGGTGAGGTACTGGCACAGGCTGCCCAGAGAGGTTGTGGATGTGCCATCTCTGGAAGCATTCAAGGCCAGGTTAGATGGGGCCCTGGGCAGCCTGATCTAGTGGTTAGTGACCACATGGCAGTGGTTGGTGAGCTCATGGCAGGGGGGTTGGAAATGATAGATCTTTAAGGTTCCCTCCAACCTAAGTCATTCTGTGATTCTATGATTCTATGATAAAGCCCTGCCTACCTCTCCAGGTGTGTGCCTGATGGGTTCTGGGGAATAATGCCCCCAGAGTGCTCCACGGCTGCCTGAATTATCAAAGATCTTCAGCTGAGATCTTTTCACACGGTATGAAGTGCCAGCTGCCACGCAGCTAACCTGATATTGAAGGACACATTGCGTTACAGCCTCTGAACTGGCTTTGTTTTAAAAGGGCTGTCTTTTGTCTGTAACCCTTTAACTTTCTGTCTCTTTTTACCTTCCCTGAGGCTGCTCTCTGCTTCCTTTTTTCAGCCTTTTTTTTTTCTTTTCTTCTTCTGACCAAGCAGCTTTTCTCTCTGTGACATGGTTGTGGATTCACATCACTGAACCTAAATTTTAGGTATCTGTCCTAAACAGGGATCTAAACTCCCTTCACTGATAGAGGAGACACTCCAGAAGACAAACCTTCCCTGCTTGTTTTGATTTTGTCTTAATCCAGCATAAATCCTCTCCTGGAGTTGCCAGTATCTCCCCAGCAGCTGTGTCACCTACTTTTTGGGTAACCATAATATACAGCAACGTGACTCCTGCCGATGTTCAGAGAACTGAAAGCAGATTTTTCTCCTGTAGTTTCCTTGCGGCCTGAACACATGGTCAGCCTTAGGTCTTTTTCTTTTTGAAAAAGAAGTTGATATGTCTAGATTATTAGAATTAATGTCAGTATCAAAGTTGTGCTTTCCACCTTCAGTTCACATCTAGCTGTTGTTCTATTGTTCCATATCTAAAGGAGATATGGAAGTCATGGCGCCTAGGACTTAGACAGAAATACCCCATAGAAGGACGAGACTCTTGTTTCTGGCATAGATTAGATAGACCTTCAGCCAAGGATGGCTCTGTTCAACCAGGCACTAACGTGTCTCCATTGCCTTCCTAACATGCAAATAAGATCATGCCTTTTTAACAGCACTCAGGAACATCAAGTAACCCTATAAGGAGGGAAAGGAAGAATATTGCTTCCAGGATGGGCCAGTATTAAATATACATTTCTAAGACCGAGCATTTGAAAGCATGAGTTCTGCTGCAGGAATCAGGAATTAAACTTTACATCACCAAGGCTTATTTAACATAAAGAAGTATGAAAGGGATAGGTTTTGGTTTCAAGTTTTTCAGTCCTTTAAGTGTCTAACTGTTTAGGCCAATTCCAGAAGTTAGAGAATCCTTCATTACTCTGAGCTAAATCTGAGATGATATGGAACCATATGACTCCAGGAAGGGTGCTCTGAGAACAAACACCTGTAATGTGTCAGGGTGGGCTGGGGGGCAAGTTTAATGAAGAAATTTGATGAAAGGATGCAATTCTCCAACTGTCCCCCTCCCCCCAGCCCAAACCTGGAGGTGGAAATATGAATGCAGATCAATTTAAATCATAGCTTCAGGCTATGGAGGTTTGGCCCTCTCAGTGCTTACTGTTAACATCAAAGCATGAGGAGTTTTACATGTGGAACAAAATTTTTTACCAAGCTAACACTCCTATCTCTGACTGTGGCTATAGAGAGCAGCTATAGAGATGTGGCAGAGCTGGCAGGAAAGATGGACATCCCCGGATGCAGATGTCAAGCATCTGTTTTCCTCCTCCTCCTTGATGCTGTCCAGCTTCTTTGCTCTGACTCTGCTCTCTCCTTCGTTTTTGAGATTGAGTTTCTCAAATCCTTACACATCCTTTTGGCTCAGCAGCTCCTTACCAGTGCATGTGAGAACTGCCCCCAATCCTTTTGTGTGCTGTTCTGCCTAAAATGTCATGACAAACATGCTTAATCAAGCTCCCCTGAACCAGTCAAATCTCTGGGGAGTCCAAATTTGTATATTTTCTTAGGCAGAGTAATATCATACAGAGTATTGAATGACAGTTAAAAACCACATCTGGATCTTGCTCTATTATAATACATCCATAGCCCTAAGGGGAAGCAATGTGGTTTAGTGATTCATGAAACCTAAGTTTTATTCCCAGCTCTTCCACTGCTTCCTTGGGTGACCTTAGCTACTCTGTTTCACTGCCTTGCACTTCCATGTTGCCATCTGTGAAAATGAGGGGTGGTGTTGGTCCCTCCTGCCCAAAGGCCTTCGATTTCCTCTGAAGACAAGCGCCAAGTGTTACCGCTCAGCCTCGCATTCTGGTTCTGCTTAAAAATGGAAATGGCCTACGTCTTTCATCCAGACCCAGACACAGGTTCTCCCATAGCTAGGTATACCTCTGCAGTCTTCATGAGGCTCTCCCGTATCTCTCTTCTGCCTCCACAATTGGCCATGTTCAACACAGTGGGAGCTGTGATCCCATCCCCATGAGCAGGAGGGATGACAGAGCCTGGAGAAGCATCTGGAGACTGGGCCACCCAGTGTGTCCCCTAGGAAGCACTGTGCTCAGTGGCAGCCCTGTCATTTTGCAGGCTGAAATCCCTGGAAATAATAATAATAATAAAAAAAAAAAAAAAAAAACAAAAACCACACAACAGTTATTGTGACACAAAAAGTTATGTCTGATGGAGAGGGCCAGCATAAAGCAGTGGTTGTGCCTCTGTGTGGTACATGGCTCATCTACAACCTACTGAGACACAAACAGTTAAGCTCGTAAAGAGCACAAAGTGACAAGCCTGGCTTTTCCTTTGAGAAATATTCCCATATTTCCCAGGTTACAACCCACTAGATAACAACCTTGAGCTGAATGTTATCACGGCTGCGATTTCCCACCGCAGCAACATACAGGATACTTTTTTGGTTCTCTCCAAAAAAAAAAAAAAAAAAGCATACAGCTAAATAAAGTGAAGGTTCACAGCTCTGACAAAGCCTTTCAGTGGGAATCTGGGACGCTTTTCAAGTGTTACCGACTGCTTTATTTTCCCATGGCTCTTTCCAAGATAATAATTGCTCCGCAGATGTTTCCCTCAGGACAGTGAGATGTTCAGGTACCAGGGCGAAAGCTGAGGCTTTGGGCTATCGTTCACAAGGCTACTGTTACCTGCTGTGTTCTTGCAGAGTGCAGCCTTTTCCCATCACAGAATTTCTTAAGCATCTGGTTTATCAGAAACACTGTAAATTTGAGCCCTCTGGCTAATTGTGCCTGATTTATGTGAATGACGCGGTTGTATCTCTATGCAACATGAATAAGAAGAGGAAAGATGCTTAGTTTCTGCCACACACACAGTAACTTGCACGAGCCCAAATGCAAGACTCTGAAATCTGTTACTCAGCACTTTAGGAAGTCACAGCATTTAGACATCCTAGAAGGTTCACGCTTCTGGCTTGTGACACAATACCAACAGGTATGGAAAACCAAAAACGCAATGCTTTCGGTGCACTCTTCCATACCATTTGTACATTTTCTGTCCTTAAACCAGCAGAAGCAACGTCGACTCTGTTTGTTTGAGTACCACTGCAGGGTCACAGGCCTTCACTTCTCGCCCACAGTGTCACAGCGAAGATAGCACTAATCTTCCTTCCTAGTCATGCTGCCACCTCTTCCTCCTTCACTCAAAAATAGGCCCCGTTAAACAAGTGACTCAGACCTTGAGAACAACTATCTCCTTGTCTGGTAATTTGAGGTCTGCAAAAGTCAGCCCCACGGACACTTACTGAGTCACAGAACCCAGTGTGGACAATGTTTATGACAGTTTTTGGTGGGTATAGTTATACAAACTCAGGTGACAGGAGGAGCAGCATGCATTTGTGGTGCAAGTACTAGGCATTTGGCTGCTAGGCCAGTGTCTTGGTAGGACACCAGGGAAAATGTTGGAAGTGGTCACTGCAGTCCTGCTAAGAGATGCGTGGGATAAACCTCCCTCAAGATGCGGGATGGTAGGTTCAGGTACCTAGTCAAATCTGAAAGTAGCAGGGAAGGGGACTGGAGTACCGCTCCCACCACCCACCCTTTCTAGAAAGTATGACCACCTGACAGCTCCTCGAGACCTGTACAAGAAGCCTTTCTGATAACAGAGAACATGGCGCATTAAAAAATCTCCCCTTCCCACATGGCAGCCTTTATATAGGACCTACAAAATTAGAAGGAGAAACCTGCACTCTTCCCTCTGCTGCTGTTCAGCCAACCCATGTGTCCCATGCTTCCAGACAGAACAGAGGTTCTCTTTTCTCTGCAAGTGTAGGGGAGAGGAAAGGGAGGAGAAATCCTGAATGCAGCTGCAAAGCTTGGCTTTGAATTCGCTGGGCAGAATGTTAAGCACCACGGAGGTCTGGTCAGTCAGCAATTTGGATGGAGTTGAAAGAAAAATGTACTCCACCTTACATTGCTCTTTTAAACTGGTCTTTCTTTGCTTCTCTACCATATAACAATAGATAGAATATTTTCTGCCTAGTCACATTCTCACACACACATGCTCACACAAACCAGCCTGGAAAAGAAGCCAGATATATCACTTGGGATCTTTTCCAACAGTCTCCTAGAAATAGAAAGCCAACAAGAGAAAACACTTGGTCACTGCCAGACTCCAGTGCCTCTGTCTGAGCTGAGCTCCTTGGAGCCAGAGCGGTCACTGTAATGTCAGGACATTGGATTTCATTAAAGCTGTGGTCATTGCAAGGAGCCTTGCTTGGGAAAGGCAGCCAGACCCACAGATCAGTGGGGGTGATCTTTGATTTTCAAAACTTCCCAAGAGCCTGTGGTGATACTGAGAGCCTATACCAGTGTCTGATTTTACTTATGAGTGGCAATGCACTTGAACCATAGAAATGCATATAAACTGTTTTCAATGCATATAAACTGTTTTCCACATAAAACTCTCTTCCCAGAAACTGGGCACTGTGAGTTAAATATTGTTGCTATAGCCTGAGTATAGAGAACAGCCAGGGCAGAACCTCAGAAGAGTCACAGTCTCAAAGAAACTGCCCAAACTCACCATCCTGAACTATCTATCCTATAGTGGCATCTACTTTATGAGAAAGCATAAAACCCTCCATCATTTCTTCCCTCTTGCATAATCCTGCAGGAGAGGGAGAAGAACACAAGATCATCTCTCTACAGACAACCAGCTAATTAATTAGCACATGCCTGGGTGTAATGCTTTCAGCAAGGCCCTATCTGTGTGCTAATTAGTATCATTAGCTGGTGCCCCAAGGAACCAGCTTTGATTACCCTTCTCTCACTGATTATACAGGAACAACCAGGCAAGTGCTTTCATTGGTCATAAAATTATTTCAGTTCTTCTTAAGGCCCATCTACAGCCTTTAGATCTCTGACCTGCTGTGCTGATGAGTCATCTATTCACTGACTGAAAAGGATTATTTCTTATTAGCTAACACCTGCTGTTCCCTCTGTATATGGAGGGGCTGAATGTGATGAAGGGTGATGGTCTGCTCCCGTTTGAACAGGTAGGAAAGTGCATCCAGCAGGTAGGTAAGGTCTAAGAAATAGAGACCAATCTAGGATGTTACTGTTGTTCACTGTATTGGTCTTTTGGTAGAGCTGAGAAGGATGAAAAAGAAGAAATATCTGTGCTTGAATTTCTTTTTCCATAGTTATCCTGTTATGCCTAAGTATTTTTTCTGTTGAGTACTCACAGAATCTTCCAGTGACTTCAGTTTTGCTAGCAGAAGCTGCTTTTCAAACCCTTGTGCTCAAATACTTTGTAAAACAAAATGTTTATCTCTAGGAATGAAGATACTGGTGCTTTATATGCTCACTTTCCTTCAGGTGGGCGTTTGAAGCTTGAGAAAACAGGTATAATTAGCTCTGTCACTCAGCTTGAGATAAAACTTGATAAAACCTACATTCAGATAAGGTGCCAGTCAAATGAATGCAAAATAACAGCAAGCCATCCTTTCTCCATAGCTAGCTTAATAGGATGAATTAATAACTGCAAGTAACTTAGTTTAGGGGAGCACTTCTGTAATAATAGACCCTCTTAAACAGTTATTAGGAATTCTTTGACTTCTCTGTAGAAGCATCCTTCTTTTGTGCTGGAACGTGGAGAGTGGCTGAATGATGAAATGGAACTTGCAAGAAAGAGAAACTAGCAATATCATAAAAAGGAAGTAAAACAGGGTAAAGGCACAGCATAACAGCATCCCAGATCTGGCGGATAAATGTGAAGGGGACTTGGACTGTAGCTGAGTTCCATTTTGGATCCAAGAGAGAACAGTGAATGGAGAAGAAAATGGAATGCGAACAGACACATTTTTAGTTCTCCACGATGAGTCCTCCATATGCACTTTTTATGTTTGGTAGGGGTAAGAGGGGAGCAGGAAGGACTCTGTAAAATCCTAGAAGTGCTTTTCAACCCACAGAAACAGGAACATCATCCAAGAAACTTAAAAATACAATAGATCGGTGTATTGCCAAACTGCGCAAAATGGCTGACTCATGCAATTATCAGAGCCACTATCACCAGGCGGAACAATATGCCCAAATTGAAAAGGAATGTTAGAAAGACATGGGAAGACTCAACTGAGCCAGTCCGATGCCAGTTTCAAAATCAGGGCTGGAAGGAAGCCGGGAATACATTGTACGAGACAAAAATTTACAAATGTTCTCATTCATCTTCCTGTCAAGCTAAGCGGGCACCCAGAGCAAAGGCCCAGCTGCCTTTGGAGAAAGGAGCTCTTCAGACTAGCTGACCTGCCATCCTACGTAGCCTAATACGCAGATGAGGTGTAGGCTGCAGCGTCATCCTGTGCAGTTTCTCAAGAGTGTGTTCTGGAGTAGAAGCAGGAGCCAGGAAACCAGTAATGATGAAACTGCCTCGCGTTCTCACAGCACCCATTACAAGGCAAAACAACAAAGAGCCTCAGCCAGCAGACACTGGGCGATGTAAACCCTATTTCACATCATCTGTGCTCACGCTCATGGCTTATGCAGGAATGGTTTTTGGGTCGTGTTCCACCAGCATATTGCTACTGTCAGGCAAAAGGTGAATTTCCCAATTCCAAAAAATTCAATTTGGAAATTGCTAACACATTCTAACAGAGGCAAAAGCAACAAAAATACTAGGCCAGCCATTCTCAAGTTTCTGTTTGCAGTCTTCATAGCAGCTATAAACACTAACATTAATACACATATGTATGGGAGCTGCTCCAAAAGTTCCTCCTTTTTTATTATGTTGGCCCACAATGTCAGAGGTAGATGTTGGTGATATGGCAATAGATACTGAACCTTCCTGCCAATATTCCGCTATGTTCTGTTGCCATATGACAGATGGCAGCAGAGGAGCAGTCTGGCAAAATGGTGTCTTATATGTTAGAGTGTAGGAAGCAAAGATGTGTCATTGAATTCCTCCATGTGGAAAAAATGGCACCCACTGACATTCATCGATGCTTGCTGAATACTTATGGAGAGCAAACAGTGGATGTGAGCACAGTGAGGCAAGTGGGTGGTGTGTTTCAGCAGTAGCAACAATAGGTAGCAGTGACTATGCTGAAAAATAGGGTTTTTTTTTTTAGCTGAGAATTTGCTCTATTGAATAGTGTTACTGTGCTCTTCATATCTGTTGCAGTTTCTACGAAAATAAATAGGAGGAATTACTTTTGGAGCTACCTACAGAATATACTCTGCTGAGCACTGTTAGAGTCTGGAGCGAAGGAGCAGAAGAGAAAAATAGAGGCATTTAAAGTAGGTAACCTACTCTAAGAAGCTGAATCTTAACCTAGGAGTACTTCCCAGATCCCTGTCAAGTTCCAGTTAGCTCCTCAGAATAAATCATGCTCACAGGAGGAAGAAACATCAGTAGAAATCATAATTCCTTGTTTTTGTAACAGGCTAGTTAGTGCCCATGGACTTCACTGCAGCCAAACACCAAGAACTGGGTAAGAGCAGAGGCTACACGTGCTCATCATAAGAGACTCAAAGAAAGGCTCCTTGTGTAGATTTTGGCTAGGCATCAGCTCTTTTGCTCAGTAAATAACCAAACAAATGCCAGAATATACCTTACCCATCAGAAAATCAAATGGAGAATAGACTGATGCTCACAATACAGAAGTTCATTAAGTTGCCAGCCCACCTGTGTAGCGTCAAGAAGGGCAGAATACTCTTTCAGATCCTTCTTCCTAAGAGCACATGAGTTAACACTACTTCTTGTCTCTGATCTAAGTTGTAGCTCTGTGGATTTTAAGATAATTGCTAGCACACCAGCTAACTGAGCAGGATATGGTATTTGAGATTTGTTTTGCTGTTTCTTATAACTGTTTAAATGGATCATGATGCAACCAGTAGGGAGGGTGTAATGCTGAAGTACAGGGAGTGAAGAGTGCCTCAGTCTCCGAACACGTTTGTTGTGGAAGGATGTGTGCTGCATTCAGCAATAAATTGGTCCTCTTTCCTCTCATGCTGGGAGAAAATGTACCCAGCTTACCTGACCAGACTTGATTCTCTTCATCTGAAGAATTGCCAGGGTCCCAAAACACAGAATGGTAATATTGTATGAAGTTTCACAACACAATAGCGAGCTGCTGTCCTTATCATCACCTGTCCTGGCTGCCTTGCCCATGCAGCCTGACCAATTTCTGAACAAAAGCTGATTTGTCTGGGATGCAGCTATTTTTAAGAACACATACCAAGTGATAGCTTACAAAGACCTTCATTATTTAATTCTGCAGTGAGGACTTTGCAGATGTGAAAATGCTCTTACATGTTGCGCGCAGCCATGAGCCTGTAAATTTTCTCTCTTTGTTTTCAGAAGAAAAGTTGGAACAAAGATAGCAAGACTAAACCAGAGTCTCTCTTTCTTGCTGGTAATCCTATTGGACCAAGTCCAATTCTGTGTCACTGAGTAACTCTTTCCTCTCTTGCAGAGCTCACATTCAATTCCTTCCTCTCCATTATTTCCTTGAAGAAACACTGTATTTTCTACTAGCAGTTGATCTGTAAATAGAATCCTTGGTTGGCATCACCAACACCTTTGCCTGTATTTTGGGCTTTTCTTCAATTATGTGAGTCAACTATTTCATAACCCAGCTCATGCGTCACCCAACTGTATGCTTGTAGGGCAATGGACGTGTAATCCTTCTGCTGTAACATGAGTGTCAGCAGTTGCAGTTTGAGTATGGAATAATGGCGTACCCATGGCAGTTAAGAAGGGAGAGTTTTAGCTTTAGGGTTTAGAAAGAGATGAGATCAGGAAATTTCCTCTGGAGAAGTGTGGTAGCCCCATGTTTTTTTCCTTGCTTTGGAACAGGACAGCAGTTAGCAAAAAAATGAAACCTCTCATCAAATACAATTCTGAGGCGAAGAGCTCAAAATACCCTTTCAGAGCAGTTGAAGTATTTCAGTTCTGGAAAATAAAATTGGTCTTAATCTTTGTAGTTTTGATATTCCTCTTATAACACCCGTTATAAAAATATACATTTTTCATACATTTTTTTAATACTCTTTCCAAAAATGGGGCATCTAAAAATTTTGTTTCTAACCAGAAAATGTTAACCTTGTCAAAAACTTATCTTGAAATAGACGTTCATCAAAATGCATGTGTGTGCCTGGAATTTTTCTCTTTCCATGCATTGTTATTTTATGCGAGAAAAGAAGTTTCCTTGGGAAGTTTCCAAACCACTTTTACTTTATGATGTTATCTGTTTGTATAGTATCTGAACACTGGTCCTCTAAAATTGGTAGCAATAAACGTTTGTTTAGGTTGGAATTCTCTGGTTGCTTAAATCCTGCATGTCTCTGAGATAGATGATGGATCGATACAGATGGGGATCTGTTGGACCTATCTATTCTTCATGAAAGCCAAGTTTTCTCTGAGGTATTGGTTTCTACATGCTCTTAAAACAATTGCATTCAAAGCACCCTTTTGTAATTCTACAACCGAGGTTTTGCAGGCTTCTATATTTTGCACAAAGCCAAGAGCCCATATATACCTCTGGTTGTTTTTTGTTTGTTTGTTTTTCCACATAGGGAACATCAGAACGTAAATACTGACTATAAATCAAATATTTAAATTGTTGGGATTTTTAAGTTTGCCAGCCCTCTTCGTTCTAGTCCAGACTTCAGTGACTGTTCCTATCCTCTCTGGACAGCCACACAAAGCCATAGGATTATGTTTGCACAGTTGATGGTGCTTCAGTTTGTTTTGATGGTTGGGTTACAAGCATGCTGGCAATGAGAGGAAATATCACATAGACAGCAAGAGCTAGTCCCCCCCTAACATAGCTGCTATGAGGCTGGCCCCCCACACTGGTGCTAAACTGCAAAGAAAGTCTATCAAGAATGACAGAGGGGATTGGTTTAAAGAGCAGATCATGCCTATCTTGCCAGTGGGATGACAGAAGGTTACATGGAATTCTGGGGTAGGCTAAATGACAAATGTCAACTGATGAAGCTATACGAACACAACAGGAAATGTGTCAAAAGATAACACTGCCCAACATTTCAATTTTAAAACATTTCCAATTCTAATTTGAAAAATCTCATAGAGGCCACAAACCTAAGGAGTAGAGAGGCCATCATAGCCCTGACACATAGTGCTTCACTGGTTATGACTGGGAGTAATAAAATCCCTGCCAACAAGGAGGAGTGCTGTATCAAATCTGGAGCTTCTCTTTTCCCTAGAAGACTAAGTTCTTAACTGAGAACCCAAGTGTCTCGTAGAGGATTTGCTGCAGGCCCAGTTGCCATGCCCATTCAATGACTCATTTGAAAACAACCATTTTCTGAGAGTCTTTGTTTATGGATATTTGAGCAAATAAATGTCAGCTCCTCCTCTCTAGTTATTAATGATACAGTTGCTTGGCTCTGTCTGCACAAATTCTGCATCTTTATCTGGTGACTCATCTCAAACACAAACTGAATGACTGAGATAAGCTATGTACATCTCCTGTACTTCAGCATCATCAGCAACAGCTAATCAGTTGGATCACCAACCAGCTCTACCTGCAGGAGATCCATGGGGGCGGATATTGTAGCAAGAGCTATCATCTCTTCACATCCAGATACCTTCTGTTGGAATCCATGGGAATAGGGGGAGCATCGTCTTGTCTAGGAAAATAGGATTAAGGTGACCTTTGTGGGGGTGGACTAGACAACCAAACTGATAGTCAATTCAAGAGATTAAGGACTTTCTGGTTCTTCTTTCCTTTTACACTACAACCTTCACAGAGGTTTGTGTACAGATGGATGAAGATTCTGGTACAAGAACGAGAAAGCGAAACAGGCTGGATTTTTTTTTAAGTAGAAGAGTGTCTGTTCATCCCAACTGTTCAAAAGAAACAGTTCATCCTACTGAATTTTGCTTTCAAAGTTGTAATTGTTGGAGGTATATATTTTGTGGGTTTTTTTCCCTTTTTATTCAAAATGCATTTTCATTTTAAGCTTTAAACTGGAGAACAATTTTATTTAAGGGTTTAAATCTAAACAAAACTTATAAAAGTTGTGATATTTTTTAGCTTGTCAATAAAAGTAAATTGTTTATGTTTCAGGTTTTTTTTTTTTTTAATTCAAGAGAGGCAAAAATAAATAAAAGGTTGAAAGATCTAGGAAAAAAATCCATAGTAAAAGAGTTTCTTTCATAGACCTGTATTTATCTATCAAAGGCAAATGAACAGTTTTGACTTTTCTGATAAGTGCAATGACAGTAATGGAAAAACAGACTACAGTAACACTGTAACTTCTAAGTTATTCATTTGATCTCTGTCTCATTTTCAGCATGATTGATGTCTGTAATAACCCAATCTTTAATTTTATTCATGCACTTGTACAAACAAAATCGAGACTTCCCAATTTTCAGTGATTCAGTTGATTTGAAATACAGGTCTGTGTGCATGCACCCTGTGGTGGGAGAAGCCAGGAGACTTGCACCAGTCACCACCATTCCTTTTCCTTGCACCTCTCATCTCTTATGGGGTGGAATCCAACTGCTCATTTTTCTAATGTAAGTCTCTGAGTAGCTTCTTTCTACGTTTACAGTTACTACAGCAAAGAAATAGACATAAAAATGATTTTATTGTTTTTGAAGCCAAAGACCTGGATTGACCTTTATTTCCTAGCTCTCTTAAGCTACAAGACTGCAGCCTCAACCTTGAGGCTTCCTATAGGCCCTCTTTTCAGACAGAACTAAGGGTTGTTTTTCATCTGAGATACTCCTATGCCCTTATTGCCAAATTAACTGAGTGTCTTCCCCCTATTTTTTCCAGCATATCTGGGAAAACTCTGTTAGTTAGGAATCTCCCCGAGCCCAGATTTTGTTTAGGTACCTGACACTTGTTCAAGTGGAAAACTGCCACTAATTTCCATGAGAGCAAAGCTGTTAAGTACACTGGGGGGCCACAGATACAGCACATAATTATGACAGCTTAGCAAGTTACTACTTCGTCCTCTCAAGTTTAAGGTAACTCCTTTCGCCTGTATGTTTAGAACTGGGTCAAATACTTAGTAATAGAATGGCTTGGTTTGGAAGGGACCTTAAAGAGCATTTAGTTCTAACCCCCCTGCTGTGGTCAGGGTCAATACACACCAGATCAGGTTGCCTAGGGCCCTATTCAACCTGGTCTTGAATGCCTCCAGGGATGGGGCATCCACAGCTTCTTTGGGCAGCCTGTGCCAGTATCTCACCACCCATCTATGTAAAAAAAATGCTCTCCTTATACGGAATCCAAATCTAACCTCTTTTAATTTAAAGCCATTCCTTCTTGTCCTATCACTATCAGATTGTGTAAAAAGTTTGCTTCCCTCCTGATTATAAGCACACTTTAAGTACTGGAAGTCTGCAATGAAATCTTTGTGGAGCCTTCTCCAGGCTGAACAAGCCCAACTCCCTCAACCTTTCTTCATAGGAGAAGTGCTACTCCTCTGGAGTCATTCCCACAGCTCTGCGTTATTCTTGCTGGGGACCCCAGGCCTGGACACAGTACTCCAGACGGGGACTCACAAGGGCAGAGTATAGGAGGACAATTACCTCCCTCTCCCTTGCACTTGGCCTTGTTAAACTTCGTTAGATTATCGCATGCCCAATTTTCGAGCTTGTCCAGGATGGCATCTGGATGGCATCTGTCTCTTCTTTGTCAGCTGCACCACTCAGCTTGGTGTCATCTGCAAATTTGCTGAGAGTGCACTCAGTCCCCCTATTTATGTCATTGATAAAGATGTTAAAGAGTACCAGTCCCAAGACAGAGCTCTGGGGGATACCATTCATCACCAGCCTCCACTTGGACATAGATCCACTGACTACAGCCCTCTGGCTGCAACCATCAAACCAATTTCTTATCCACTGAATTGTCCACCCTTCAAATCCACATCTTTCCAATTTAGATATAAGAATGTGCTGTGGGACTAAATTAAAGGCCTTGCAGAAGTCCAGGAAGATTACATCAATTGCTCTTCCTTTGTTTACTGATGCAGTCTCTCCATCATAGAAGACCACCAGATTGATTAGGTATGATCTGCATTTGGTGAAGCTATGCTGGCTGTCAAGGATCACGTGTTTGACTTGAAGGTGCCTTAGCATAGCTAAGTGCATCAGCTGATGGGCACCTCAGCAAATTCTCATATCTATCATATTAAAGTTTATGAACTTTTTTAAAGGAAGAGATAGGTAATCATTCTGAAGAAAAAAAAGAATCCATAGGCCTGCTTGTCTAGTTTCACTACTTTTTGTCCCAGCCTACTATAGATCAGTCAAGACTTCATGTTTATTTGATACCTTTATTTTCTCAGGTTTTGCTTCCTCACTTGCATGTATGGGAATGTATATTTCAGCTTGGGATCAGGGTATTCATTTTGGTTTCAACTCTCAGTCACTTTGGAGCTACCTTCTGATAGATCAGTTTTCAAACTTGCTTCCAAATGACTCTTCTGGGGTCACATGCCAGCAGGACCTACACCTGCACTGATTTCTGATAGAGGCTATACTAGTATCTTCAAGACAGAAACATCTTTCCTGTCGTTACTCAGATGAGCAATGCTTCATGCTGGCTATTCCCACTGTTTTTAACTATGGTTCACTTTAAAAATAATTAGTGATAACAGCTAAAAACATAAAAATAAAGGGAACCCACTTCACCATTGTAAATAGCTGAGGAAAGTTGATGAAAACCCACAGTGTCTCACAGCAGATAGGATTTTCTCCTTTGTACTAGCAGCTGATGCCTCCAAGTCACATTCCTCTTCAGACTGTTGTTGTTACAGAAAGGCTTATGGATCCCATTTGCCTCTGTTCCTCAGGTAGAATAGCAATGACTTGTGGCAAAAGAGCAGGCTGATGGGTTGTGGGCAACAGCTCCAAGGTGTACATGAGGCAGGTAAATCTGCCTGACTTAATTAGCTCAACGCTTGCTCACAGTTTCAGTGTATACCCAAAACAAGATAAACCTAATTAGATTGTTTCAGTCAGTGTAAGGAATTTAATTCTGTTATTCTGCTATCTACAAAGGCAGGCAGATATTAGGTAGATGGATGGATGGATGGATGGATGGATGGATGGATGGATGGAAAGAGAGAACAGCCTGAAGTCTTTCTAATGATAAATCTATTTATTTCACTGTATTTATATAGGATAATCTTCTTGGCTGAAAAATGCCCTCAAAAGAAGTCCCCGTGGCGTCAGTTTGCACAAACAAAAGCAAAGCAGCAACAAATAAATAATTCCATTTTGCATGCTGCATGGGACATGAAACACAAGGCAAGCATTTTGCCCCTGGAAAGTTTCCAGCAAAATCTTACCAGAGGCAGTTTTGGATGAGAAGCTCCACGTTTGTTTGGGGATCTGTGTGCACATGCCATTATTCTGAGGGGAAAGGAAATGCATTTGTGAAGCTGCAGCATGAAACACAAATAAGTTGGTGTAAGAACAGTCCCAGAGTCATGTGCTTGGGTTCATTTATTTGCTAAATGTGGGTAATCTTTATTTTTTAAGGTTATGTTTACTTGAATGGGAATAGATATGGAGGGTAGGGAAAAAGAGAGGATAGGGAAAAATTAAGCCCTTTTTCTAGGAAATTTCATTTGATGCATTTACACAGAACATCCTTTGTGGGATGAAAAAAAAGTTTTGGAAAAAATCCCAGCAGAAGATTAGGGGCAAGGGAAGGGTCGTGCTTTCCTGAATCATCTATTATCATCAGAGACAAGATACTGATGGAGCTGAAGCTTGGCATGTTCTTGTCTGTCCTCTTTTATATTCCTGTCACAAGAGTATTTCAAGTTTCTGGCCAAAGATATCTTCTCTAGTCTCTGCCCTCTCTCTGTTATCTAGCAGGGCCTGAAACAAGAGAGTCAGCAGGGGCAATAACTTGAAACACAGGCAGGAGCCAATTGTCTAAGCATAAGCCATTTTAGACCCCCTAGGGTATCCTCCTCATCCTCATGAACCTGCCAGATATGCTGGGTTTTGCTTAGGGAGTCGAGTCCCACACTAAGCTTAGTGCCCCTCACGCTGTGAGTACTGTGTTTTCAACACCAGAAATTCATGGAAAACCAGAGTCCTCCCAGCCTGATGTCCCAGTCATTCCTTGGCCTTTCTGGTGTTATGTCATTTGCCCATTCATCTTCTGTATCTAGAAGAGACTGAGAATATCTACCCCCCACTAGCTCTGAGCAGTTCCACTTGAGATGTCTGTGTTGTATGATCTCTCTGGTCTCAGCACATCCTCCAGACCTCACATCTGCTGCAACCCAAGTCTTTTGGCAAGTTGGTTCCCCACAGAATTGTTCACACAGCAGCTTTGGGGAGACAGGATCAAGGTAGGGCTGCGCTCATGGACATCTGTGTACAAATACAGCAGCCACTGGGTCAGAGGAACAGCACCCACACAAAGACAGGGGCACTGGGATGGAGGCTGCCTTTCCATTTCATATTTCACTACTTTCCCACAGGCACAGGTTCAGAGCTGTCCACTCCCAGGAAGCAAGTATGAATACCCTGGGCCAGCCGGCCTTCAAGGAGATCAGCTAATTCATTTGTCTCACCATGTAGATAAGCTTTCCTCAGACTCTTCATCATTTTGTTTAAACACAAGGCTGGTGCAGCCCATCTCCTTTTTAACACATTATTCATTCTGCTCCTTTCCCTTTCAAAATTCCTGACCAGTGCTCAAACACCAGCAGTCAGTGTCATTGTCAGATGTGTCATTTAAGTCCCAATAAATCATTATTAGTGCCAGCATTATTTAGAAAAACAGTTATTAATAGAGAGCTCCAATGGAAATGCAGAGGCAGCCAAGCCAGGGATGATGGGTGTGCAGGCATCACCCCCTTCTTGGGGTGCCGGGGAGTTGGACTAGATGACCTTTAAGGGTCCCTTCCAGCTCAAACAATTCTATGATTCTTGCCAGCAGGGACTCCCCTCCACCACTTGCAATGGCCAATGGCTCTGAATACCTGCCAAGGAGAATACACCATCTGTCTGGTAAAGGCAAAACCCTGTGTTGGCCTGCAGCAAGTTGAGCCTGCCAAGAGAGATAGGCTGTGTCATAGGGAAAGATATAGAAAATGGGTGATGGTTCACAACAGTAAAGCAGTGCTGTACCCAACCGCCTTTCATTAGCAGCTGGCTCAGAGAGAGATTTCAACATCTCATGGCAGACGGGACCTTCTCTCATCCCCATGTGGGACTGCTCACTCCCCCGTGCATATCAGTGTTGTGGTGATGAGTCAAGGGAGAGTTGATGGATGGATGTTTGAATTAGCTGGGTAGCATACGCTGACTAGCAAAGCACGTGGAGACCGAGTGTTTATTTTTCGTGTACAGCAGCATAAATCCCAAGCGCCCATCCCTCCCCCACAGGGGAGCAGGCTGGCTCTCAGTGCACACCACCACCACCTGCCCATATGCTGAGCCAGATGGATTTGCTGTCTAGCCCACTAGGCTGGCTGAGAACCCTCGTGGAAAGGATCTGGAGGGCGTCTGTGGAAAGGCAGAGGTTCTAAGTGGGGACATATGGAAGGGAAAGGGGGGAAAGTAAACTGATGGTCTTGATGAGAAGATCAAAAAGTAAACTTTTGCCTCTGAATGGTAAGAAGCTGCTGCGGTTTGTGCCATCAGATACTATGCTTGTGAGAATAAACCCTTGCAAGTAAAATTGCCTAGGAATGCAGTATCTTCCTCCCCTCCTCTTTCCCTTGTCCCTCTGCTTGTTAAAATAAAGATGCCCCATATCAAGACCCCATCATCTTCCTTGTCTTTTGCCAGGTGAATTTCATTAAGACACCATCAGAGAGCATGGACTTTTTCTAGCTTTAGTGCCCTTCCTTCCCAAAACACTGTCTTATCAAATTACCTCCTTCACAGAGAGCAACTTAAGGCAGACCAGTCTTAAACAGCTCCATTCACGAGGTGTTTGCTTCACACCTGTGGGAGCAAGCAGGAGGAGACCACACAATAGCTTGTGTGTGGTCAGGGGCCTTGCATGGGCGGCTGAGGAAAGGTGTGATTAGGGCGATAGGAAACAAGCCTCCAATCTTCTATGAGCACATCTCAGAGAATGTGCATGTGCGTGTATGTGTTTTGTCAGCGGGGAAGAAGGATGGAGGACAAGTCTCACCGCTGCAGGTAGCAACCAAGATGGTGAGATATTTCCCATCTTGCTCTTCCCTGAATCCATCACTGTAAATAGCTTGGCTTGCTTCTCCTCCCCCACCCTTCTTTTTTATACTTTCTAAGACTCTGCAACTTGCATGAAAACACACAACCTTAATTGGCACTGTCAATTCCAGCTGACAGATCTCCCATGAAACACACCCAGCAATAAAAAATGTAATCCCTTAGCCCTCCCCCACAATGAAGTTCAATTATAGCAAAGAAGACTCCCATGGATGTCTGTAGGCAGATTGGAGTTTTCTGGATTTATTAAAAAAAATTAATAATCTTGCCAATACTTTGATGAGGACCACTTTGTGCTTACAAAATGAAGTAGAATGCCAGAAAACGTTAAGTCCTGCTGAACTACTGGGTAGGTTTTGAGGCTGCCCTAGGTGCTTCACCATCAAGTCCAACCTGTTGTGATTTATCAGCAAACATTTAACTCCTACCTACTCTCCTGATCCTTGTGCTTCTCATAAACACTCATGATAGTTTGCTTTCCTTCCCTTTTCCAGCACCGCTAACTGACACAGTTTGGGACTCGGAATGTACTTGCTCTCTCCCACACAGCTTCCCAAAGGTTTGTTGATGTTTGTGTAGAATGGACTGCAGAGATCCAGATGGAAAGAAGTGATGGATGTGAGAAGGATTACCTCCCTCCACCCACCTACCTCTACTCTATGTTAGAGTGAGGATCTTCAGGGGCTGATTCAACAAGAGCATTAGGTGGAAAGTAAAATGGAATCCCAAGCTATTCTCCTCACCTCTTGACCCCATGATATTTCAACCCACCCAAGTCTCCTACTTCATGCACTAAATTCACCCCAGGTGAATAGATTTGCCTTTAGGATAAGTACTCCCTCATCTTGTGCATCAGTGCATTTGCAGGATATTTTTGCCCCAGCACCTTTACATAGGAGTGAGGTGACTTTGGGATTGCTTGCTGAGCAGTGTCTGGGAAGGTTTATCCCCTTTGTGTGCAACCACACCACCTCCACTGGCTCCTCCCTGGACGCGGGCCACCACTGCACTGCATGGAAGTTGCAGAGAGGAGTGTTCATGGTGCTGTGGCCACAGGTGAGTAGGAGGAGGACTGGCTGAGGAAGGTCGAGTGATAGCACATCAGCTCTCTGGAGCCTTCCCAAGGGAAGCCACAACCAGATGTGCTGGCGGTGTTGCAGGAGAACTTCAGGAATAGAGTTAATGGGGACCCTTTGATCCTCATCTCCAAGGCAGGTGGAGCGAGGCAGCCAGGTTTGCTCAGCAACTGGGAGGTGGAGGAAGAAAGGGCAAGATTGATCTGAAGGCTGGTGGCAGGAGGATCCCTCCCTGAGGAGCAAGGCAGCAACTGAGGTGCAAGGGGAGAGACAGAGAGACCGTGGGATTTGTCCCAAATCTTTGGATTTGGGTTTTGTCATCAGCAGCTCCTGCAAGAAGAGGAGAAGGCCCTGCCAGGGGCAGAAGTGGGCCCTGAAGAGGCAGAACCTACAAGCATCGCTCGCCCGCACCCAAAGCCAAGGATTCAGAAGCAATGTGGATAACGATTTTGGCAGCAAAAGCAAGCGAGGTGCTCCTCCTGTTTCCCAACTGCCTCACTTCTTGGGTGGCCATTTCCCTGTGGCAGAAAGGGAGCATGAAGCACTGCATGATCAGATGGGAGAGCAACAGTCAGGTGCAGGACAGGAGGAAAGGGCAAGAAGGAGTAGGAAATCATGACCCTATCTGCACCGCCCACTCAGCTTCATGCCACCTTCCTTCCCCACTCGCTCTGGCTCCCATCAAAGCCCCTCAGGGCTCAGCACCCTTCTCCAGCCCTCTGTGCAGGCTGGGGCATGGGCCCAAGTCACAGGTTCAGGCCCACGGGGCTGAGCGCCTGCATGTGCTCCTTTGTGCAGAGCAGCGGCGAGGGGAGGGGAAGGTCAGCGCCAGCTTTTCCCAGGCTTTGCACTGTGCTTCTCCTTGCAGGGAGCTCTGCAGGGAGGAGGAGAGGTAGGCAGCCAGGAACGCAGACTATGAGCACAGGGGGAGGCGGAGGAGGTGGCTGCTTGGGATGGGGATGCTGGCTGGTGCTGTGGGGCTTGGTGTTGATAGAGCAGTGTGGGATGCCGGAGCCGGAGTGCCTGTGGGGGAAGCTTGTACTGTCTGGCACTGCTTGGATGTTCCCTCATCTTTGATAGAAACAACTGAATTTGCGAACTTGTTTCCCACAAGAAAGGCCCATAGTGTTCACAAGGGAACAGATTAGGGATTGTCCTAAATCCTCACGGTGGCCTGGGCAGTGGGGGAAAGCCAAGTACCAGATGATTTCCTCGGAATGCAACAAATCTCACATTGCGATAAGAGCAACAATAGCTTTCCCTCCACCCTCCTCTCTCCGACCTCAGGCCCAGAACCTCACAGGATATTCTCACTGGGCAAGCACTTTGCAGCAAGAGCAAATCAGAGGGGAAGACTATCGAGCAACGGGGCAGATGGGTCTGCAGGGTTGGGTTGAGGGCAATGGGCTGAGCAGGGGAGGCAAGAGATGCCTCTGTGCTGCCATTACTGTCCCGGCACATGGGTCCTCTGCAGGTATGTGCTGACCATCTCTAGTCATTGGGGAAATCTCCAAGCAAAATACTGGGCTCTCTCTGTCACAACATGAGTCTTCTTCTCAGTGAGAGAAAACATCTTGATTCCCTGCTCTGCCCCAGCCCACACATTTAGATGCTACATCCTTCCCTGTCATCTTTGGAGATCTACTGATCATGGGCACAAGAAAGGCTTGGTGAATTTTCCTTTCTTCTTCCTTTCTTCGCTTCATAATTTTTCATCTCCATCCTTTCTGCCCTTGAAAATGGTCAGTGTTGTATCTGCCGCCAGGCTGACATCCAAAGATGAATGCAAACAATGCAAACTATAGCAAAGATAGCTGCATGGTGTCTGCAAACTGATGTAAATATCCCGATACAACGTTACACTCAGTTTTCTGTTTGGAAGTTAGGCCTTGCTTCACCAAACACAACTGTAAATAACACAAGCCTTTTTTTTCTTTTTTTTCCCACATGATTTGCACATGATTGTTGCAGCTCATGTGTGTTTAAAACTATTTTCTAGGTATAAAAGCTACACACATCACCAGTAGGGCACCACAAGAGATGGTGATACTGTTTGAGTGGAGCTCTTCTGTCCTAATTATTGCTCTGCAAATGAGTCAGCAAGGCCTGAAGGGTGTACTTGTTAGAAGAACAGCCTGAACTCTTGACTGCTGAAGGAAAGACCTCCTTGGTGTTACCACAAGACATTCTAGCAACCATTTTCCCTGTGGTCTTTAATCCTTCCATCTTGGACAGTCTTATGTTTACATCATCAACCATGAGGAGGCTTATTAATCCTCTTCACAGCATAGAACAACAGGCTGGCCCCTGTGTTGAAAAACTTCACATTGTAATACACCAGGGTCCTGAAGATCATGGACAGGATGCAGCAGCACAAGTACAATGCAGAAAATACAATGCAGCGATCACCTCTTAACTCCCCACTCTACAGGGGAGTTGGTGCACTGCACGGCCTGTGATCCACACCAGAAGCAGCTGTGTTTCAGTTGACAGACAAAAGTTACGTATGAAAGCAGTACACACAGTCCTCAGGAGTGAAACTCCCACTGACCATCACACAGCTATTACAGTCCATGATTCCTGATAGCAGTGATGGCAGGCTTTAGATTAATTTGCCATCATTTCATCATTTACAGTAAATGCCATGGTTCTTTGATAAACATGTCAGGCCTTTTTCCAAACAATTTTTCCATTCGCAGCTGATGAAAACAGGCTGTCAGCACTCCTGGTAGAAACACCCTGCTCATGGCAACAGTCACTGTCTGGCCCAGTGGTCTTCCTGGAGAAAGTCCAAGTGGGAAGGCAGTCTGGAGGCTCAATTCCCAGTGCTGATAGGGGGTGGAGGAAGGTGACCACTGTTTCAAGATGATGATGTTTATTCCCTCTAAGGGATTTACCTCCGAAATATGGTATTTGAGAACTACCATATTGGAGAAATATGAATTTCAAAGGTGGACTATTTAGTGGATAAAGAACTGGTCAGATGGCGTAGTGGAAATGCTGAGTCACAGATTGAACCAGTGATTGAGCACCTGTGGGCAAGGCAGGGCCACCCCAGGGCAGCTCAGGTGCATGCAATGCATTGAGTGACCAGAAGGGGTGGATCCTGGCTCCACCCGTTCCCAGACCTCATTTAAAGGCTGGCAGTGGAGGTGAGGATATCTGGTTGGAGATATCTGTGTAACTGTGGCCTTCTGAGGGTAAGTGGGTTTTTTTCTCTTTTATTTCTGTATCTGTGGTTGCAGTATTTGGGCTTATGCTTACTGCAGTCTGGGACTTTGCTGTTCTGTTGTTATTACTGTGCTTTCTGTTGCATTATAGCATTGCAGTTGGTCACAGACAGAGATTTGTGTTCAATGGATTTATGTCCAGGTGGAGGCTGGTCATGAGTGGTGTCCCCCAGGGCTCCATCTAGGCATTAGTGCTCTTCAATATTTTCCATGTTTTTATCAGTGGCACAGACAGTGAGATCGTGTGTATACTCAGTGAATTTACAGATGACACCAAGCTAAGTAATGCAGTTGACACAATAGAAAGAAAGGATGCTAACCAGTGGGACCTGGGCAGGCTTGAACAGTGGGCTCATGTGAACCTAACAAGGTTCAGCAAGGCCAAGTACAAGGTGTTGCCTTTGGGCTGGTGCAATCCCAAATATGTGTACAGACTGGGAGAAGAACTCATTTCTCAAAGAGCAGCCCTGGGGAGAAGGACTTAGGGGTTCTGGTAGTTGAAAAGCTCGATGTGAGCCAACACTGGAAGCCCGGAAGGTTGACTGTGCCTTGGGCTGCATCACAAGAGAGGTGGCCAGTAGGGAAAGGGAGGTGATGATGGTTCCCCTCTACTCTGCTCTTGTGAGGCTCTATCTGGAGTACTGTGTTCAAGCTTGGGACCTTCAGTATAGGAAGGATGTGGAGCTGTTGGAGAGGGTCCAGAGGAGGGCCATGAAGATGATTAGAGGGCTGGAGCACCTCTCCTGTGAAGGAGACTATGCTAGTCTGCAGAGAGGTGCTGACACCCTGGGGCACAGGACTCCAGATCACCATGGGCTTCCCCATGGATGGGTTCTCTGAATGCTCTTACTCTCAGCTCTATCATGCAGAGCTGAATGCAGGCCTCTTTTCAGTCAGAAAGTCTAGACCTATAGCCAAACATTTTACTGCTAGAGTCCAACCCTATCTACAGGAGGCTATCAAACCCAGAGCTGTGTTCAAATTCTGTTTTTAGAGAGAGCACTGTGCTAAGGTAGGGCATGTGGGACCTCCCGAGTCCAAAATTGAGACTACAATTTGTGAAGAGGTCCTTGAGAGGCAGCTGCAGGCCTGAAAGGGCAAACCAGAATGGAGAAGTCAAGCATACCCATTCCTTGGAATTCTGCATGGGTCCTGCAGCATCTTTTGTCTGTGCATTCAAAGCTTGTCCTCAGGAGCTGAGTTCACTATGGCAATCCTAAAAAGCAAATTGTAACCAGATCATAAAGAAGGAGGGAAAGGATGACAGTCTGTATATTGAGTTATGAGAGTTCAGCAGTTTCTTTTTAGAGTATTTATTAGGCTGTTGTCCAAAGAGTCCTTCACTGTTTATGACACACCATAAATACCATCTGTCTCCCCCCTCCAGCTTCCCAAACAGTTAGCTGTTCTCTGCTGCAATGCAGGTCATCTTGATAACCTGCCCCACAGGAGGAAGTGACAAAAATAGATCTCCCTTCTGAAAAAAAATCTCTTTATTTGCTAAGCACTGATATTTTGCCACTATTGATGTAATCAAATACCGTGTTGATAACGTGTGAAAAGTCTACAATAAAGACTGCTTTAATCTGGAAATCAGCACCTGGAAGTGTGCAATCAAGGACTGCTGAAGAAGGGGGAGAGCAGAGCTTGTATCCAACATACTGAGGTATTGTTCAAGACATCCAGCTTTGCTGAGGGCCAGTGACATTGATAGAAGATAGTTGCTCTATGGAGAGATACCTAAATAGTAGGTTTTTCCTGGCTATGCTCCCTCTTCTCATCTGGATTTCTGCAAGAGGTGAATTGTAGGTCTTTGGTTGGATCTCTGTTGTTTGAGAGAGGCTGCTGTATCTCCAGGAATGTCCGAAGCACCTGCAGTGTACACTCACATTCTTCAGACAATATATGAAGAGCTCTCCATGGATTATGTGAGTGTAATACAGTCACAGAGGTACCTACAGAAGTCCTGAAGCTTCTGGGGAGGTTGAGTATTATACTTAAAACTACTTAACTTTGGTAGCTATTTTTAATCTCCCATTGTCAGCAAGGTATGCTCATTCATGCATGGCTCACAAGTCTAACTTTGATTCCTAAGCTTTATTTAGATAGATAGGAAAAAGTAGGCAGGGAACACATAGATGACAGCGGCTCATATGTGGAAGATGGACACATCCAGGTCAGAAACAAGGTGAAAAGTATGATTTATCCCTGAAGCAAGCAGTGTCTAGTTTACGGTACAAATTCTGGCCCTAGAAATATTTCAACAAGGATAATTGTAGTTTTGGGGTGTTTTTTTTCCTCATGGGTATACTGATTGAATACAGGGTTGAATTCATGGAAATCCTCAAGTCTGTGTTGTGGATTTGAACAATTAGAGGCATCCCTTCCAAATCTGTAATCAGTGAATCCGAGACACTCTAAGAACATCTACCTGGGATCATATTGAAGGTCAGCAGTGGACAGCTTAAATATCCATTTAAAGGAGGTCTGCTTCTTAATGTTAACTAATCCCAGCATACAGCTGACAAATGAGGCTATTTAAAGAACTATTTACTGTCACTATTCCAAACTGAAGAACAAATTGTTTTGAAAAAAATGAGAATTATTTCACAACTGATTGGAGTAGAGGAAAAAGACAGAAAAGGTCAGATGACATATTGTGAACTAGTTTCCCTTCTGTGAAACTGTCTAATCAACGTGGCTTTATTAGAGAACCCAGTCCCCTCTGAGCAGACTGCAGAGTAGGGAAATCTGTGGGCAATTTGGTTACAAACAAAAAAAAATCTCTCAGAAATCCCTGTTGTCCCCATATTGTTTGCATGGGGACTAAGTTGTTCCATACACACAAGTCCTTGTTTAGATTGTTTGCTGCCATCCTCAAGAGAAGATATTGTAGTGGAAGGGGAAAATGAACTAACATATACTAAACCATTCCTTAGCCTCTTAGCTTCATGTCACGGTAAGTAATGAGTTTGGTACTACATCATGGCAATGTTATGACAGAAAGCAAAGCCCTTCTGACCTCAAATTAATCCTGTCTTCTCTGAGAGCTTTGTTTCAGGCTTCACTGGGGACGTGTGTGTGTAACTTTAGATGATATCTGAAGGCATTTCAGATGTTAGCCAAAAATGTGCTTTATATTTATGCTGCATTTTGTTGCGCCTTCCTATCCAAAATAATCAGGGTAAGAGGGGGGAGATCTCAGGTGGAAAATCCCTTGAGATCCCCTTGAACCCTACAGTAAAAAAAAAAAAAAAAAAAAACAATTACCAAAAATGTCACAACTGCATGATTGGTATCCACTGAAATGTAGAGAGCTGTGTTCAGCACTATTGTAGCCTCTTAAAATGGAGGCAGTAAGTCAAGACAATCACACACTGCAGGGAAGAGCTAACTATCTCAGATCAAACAGAGGAGAAGCCAATTAATGCATATAGATCATGGAAACTTGGGGAAAAAATAAAAAAGTCTGTGGAGTAGTTAGATCAAGTTCCTATTGTGTTAAAGCCTATGGAAAAGTTCCCATGCTGTTTCATGGCAGGAAGATCTCCTGCTCCCACTTGGTCTATGAAACAGCTTCATCTGTTCAGTGTTAGCCAGTTTCTGTAAATCACTTCCGTTCCATCCATATTGTCTCTGTCTCTTCTCAGGATGCCTGAGACATTTGTCCATTATTTGGTCAGTGAGAAGTTTATTTTGAATTTTGTTCCAGCTAGTTTCAATTTTGAGTGAAGATGGAAGAAGCAGGATGTTTAAGGGAGAGTTTATTGCCATACCACAGGGCACTTCTAGGGCCATTAAAAAAAAGAGCAGAAACTGAGTTCCTCCTCATTGGAGTCATATACATATTCTCTCTTCCAATGGAGAAGAACCGATCTTGAGAACAGTCCTCACTGTTTTTAGTTTCTGCCTTATGGCTGATACAAATTGAGAAAAATCCAATATTTTTGGGATGAGCAGATCTGTGCTTGAAGGTGGGAGGCAAGGAGTTAATGCTGAGCAGCACTGAAGCCACAGCTGTATCAATGAATGGCTGGACTCTCCGGAGGCAGGGCTGGAGCAGCTGAAGCTAATAGGTAATTTCCTCAGCATTCCATTAAAGAAGTGGACTAGATTGTTGATATGCTTTCTTATTTGATTGCATGGGGGGAAAAGTTTTAGTCTTTGAGCTCTGCAAAACCATCTTTGGATTGTTATCAAAACTAAACTGGAAAAAACTTTTTGAATATTTGGTGTCATGTGGTAACATTTGTTGTCTTCATTTGGTAGTTCCAGTGAAGTGTGTTTCAGTGGTGATGGTGAGGGAGCAATAGATAAAAGTGCAAGGAGCCATAAGACAACTAGCCAGCTGGACTTTAATTTAGTATGGATCAACAGAAAAGTAGATGTTTGAGTCTCCAGTTCAGCGGTGGCAAATCCCCTAAAGATCTATGAATTGATGTAGTCTCAGTTCACACGTCATTTGGGAACCTCTATCTTCCATGGTTTGGTCTGTCTTCAGATTCCTCATGCAACTGTAAAGGAAAAGCATAAATTTCAACAGGAATTATTTGTTTTTTTTCCCCCCCTTTGTCTGAGACTGTTTCACATGTTATGTTCTAAGCTGCTTACTTGAAGCTGGATTCTTGTGAGCTGTTCAAATGTTGCTGTGTTGAATGGTTTGACCTGTAGTCTCCATCACTGTCCATGCAATTGTCTAGCTCTGCCACATCTCAGGCAAATAAATAAGGATCCTGCTAGCTTTCAGCTCCCTCTACAGTTAAAAACTGTCTGAAGGTTGCACAGGTGACCTAAGACCTGAATCACAACTGGAAGGCCCTGGTCTTTCTCCATTGACTGAACAGTGAGTTTATCTTGTCTGTCCTCCTAATGGAGGCAGCTCAGTTACTGGCTGAAATTCATTTGAAATGGTGATGTAAGCAGTGTAAATGAGCAAAGAGCAGATGAGAGGAAGTTCTGCCAAAACAGTGAAATATACCGAGAAGACCAGAGAAGGGTCACTGCTTAGGGCTCTAGAAGGAGAATGGTTGTCAAATGTGTTGGTTATCTTTGCTGTAAGAAAGGAGGCAAATCACCTGAGAGTGTGAGGGACAGGTAACGAGGAAAACTTAGCAGAGGATGGTTCTCAGTATTAAGTAATCTGTGGGGTTCTAACTTAACCCAGCAATGGGAAGATGAAGGCCAACATGTCCCTGCCTATAGCAGGGGCATTGGAACTAGATGATCTTAAGGGTCCTTTCCAACCCAAACCATTCTATGATTCTATCTCATGATCATGTTTTTCACTGCATATCAGGCAGCCAGGCTGCCTCTGCAATTAGTGTGTCCAAGGATAATGTTGCTTTCTCGCGCTATTGTTCTTCTCTTTTCTGTCTGACATCCTACTGAATAAACAAGTGCTTTAGTGCAAGGTGGACAAGGGATCTCTGGGGTCCTTAGAGGCATTATCCTATGAGGGAAAATTGCAAAGTTAACATCTTGGAACTTACAGCCATTCACCTGCATTTTTGTCAAGATTAGTCTTTGTGTTTCCTGGCTCCTGCTTGTGTGCTGCTGCCTTCCTTAATTCCCTCCACAAATCCTAGATTACAGTATTTCCCACCCTGAGCCAGTTTGTACCACTGCTGTTTTCCATTAGACAGTCATCAGGTGGCTGTTTCAGTAGAAATAGTTTCCTTGGGTCTGTGAAGAGATTGATTGTCAGAAATATTAAGCAGTTGGCACTTTGAGTGACTTGATAATGAATGCTGTTTGTGGTATAACCACATTATTCTCTAATATCTGGGCATTCCTCTTGCTTCTTTCAAAAAGGATAGTCCTTTTAGACAAGCAGCTCACACAGTGGAATGGAATTTGGCTTAATTAACTTTCATTTTTTTTTCCTATTGTTGTGTTTGGGCTGTTTTTTTTCTGCATAGCTTTCAGAAGGCCAGTTAAAACTGATCCTCTTCCACTACTCTCTCTGCATGCTTTCCTGAGGTATCTCTTCCCGATGGCCCAACAAAAAAGGCATGACATGAGCCAAGCAGCACAGATGTAGCCAGCTAACTGAAGGAGGGTGAGAAACTGCTGAGTAAGTAACAGGACGGGGAGAAGGACCTGACCCCATCTAGCTAAAGTTCAGTTTTATGTCACTTTTGGGAGACTCTGGGGTGGCAAACTTGCAGGGAAGCCAGGAGGGAAGGGAAATTAGAAAAAGTCTTCCTGAGCCAGCAGAGGGCATTTTTCCAGGCTTGGGGACAAGTAGCTTTTGCTATGTCCCAGGGAGGAGAGTTTTGTTCTCCACCCCAATTTTTTTCCTGTGGTTATAATGGAAGATTTGCATGTATGGCACTGTTGCCCTTAAGTCTTCCATCAGGAATTAAACATATTAAAAAGTATTAATTTAATTTCACTGGCACACTTTTGATCCAAGAACTTGCTGGCAGCCCACCTCGCTGCCTCTGACGTTTCTGTGGTCAGAAGCAGCAACCAACAACTGCCGCAGGCGAGTGGGTCTCAGCATCCAGGGAGTGGGATTTCATTAAGGAGTGCCATGGCTCAGTGCATGGGTGTCTCACCTCTTTTCTATTTGAAGCAGAACAGTCAAGAGAAACAGCCAGCGAGTTAATCACCACCACAGCCTATTGGGAAGATAGGAATAATTATTTAAACCAGTCTTGAATTACTCATTGGCGTGCATCTAATTAACAAATTCAGTTTATTCCTGTAACTATTGTGCAACAATTAGTGGGTGTTAAATTGAGCTCTTCTGCCGGCAATTTCAATGGTGTAATTTTGCCAAGATGTCTCTGTTTTGCCTGCAGTGCTTGGTGCCACTGAGAACAGTCTGGAGGTGGTCAGAGCATTTTGACTAAAGTTACTTTTGCTAAAATGTACCATTCACACAAAGCCTGGGGCATTTTTGTGGAGAGGACAAAGTGATTTTAAGCAAGTTTTTCTCTGGCCAGATTCTTGAGCTCTGAGACCTGCTGTTCACTTCAGACAAGGGAGAAGGAGACATCTGAATAAAAGCATAGAGCCAAAAACAGATGTTCTGACACAATTATGCCTCTCACATGCATGTTTTTTATTTTATTATTATTATTTTTTAATGTTTGTCCTGTTCCAAGGCGGACCAACAGAAAAATTTCAAAACCTTGAAAGATTTCGCAAAGCTGAACTGTATTCCCCTAGCAGTGCAAGCATGCCTGCCTGAGGCACAGAAGTGTTCCTTGGGCCCCAGAGAAGTGAACACCGCCAAGACTGTAGGGCTCTGCCTCTCACTACTGCACCAAGGACATCGTGAGGCTTTGAAGCCATGGCACTCAGAAGGGGAAAACTTTTTCTCCATACAAGCAAATCCTGAAGAATTCAGTTGTCATGACAAGCTGTTCCTTCCTCTCAGGCTGCATATTAAGAAAATCATCTTCTCTAAAAGGGTGGTAAGGTATTGGAACAGACTGCCTGGGGGAGTGGTGGAGTTACCATCCCTGAAGGTGTTAAGAAACATGGGGTTGTGGTACTGAGGGACATGGTTTAGTGGGCAATATTGGTGGTATGTGAACAGTTGGAGTAGATGATCTTAGAGGTCTTTTTCAACCTTAATGATTCTGTGATTCCTTGATATATTGAGTTGCCAGGAGTCATCAAATCCCTGCAGGTTGGTGGGGTGGCCTGGACAGACATTCCTCTCCACTGTGATACCAAGATATACTTTTGAACCTGTGTCCCAGTTTCAGTGGAGACAGTGTTAATAGCATGCTGATGTTCTGGTAGTTGCTGAGTGATGGGAGTGAGCCCAAGGCTAGGCTGGGTCTTAGAAGGGAAGAGCCACTGCCTTCATGGCACAGCAGCAGAGGACCAGGGTAGCTGGACTAAAATAAGCAAGGGGTTATTCCGTACCATGTGACATCATGTAGAAGGCCATTAAACTGGGTGGAGTTGACAGCCACTACTCAGGGGTTGATGGGCATTGGTTGGTGGGTGGTGAGATGTTGCATTGTCATCGACTGGTCGGCAGTTGTATTGTAAGCTGGATATCAGTTGGCAGATGGTGAGCAATTGCATTGCAGATATAACAATATGTACTTGTATAATTGTATTTGTTTCCATTTTCCTTTTCTGTCTTTGTAAATAGTTTTTACTCAACTCTCAAGTTCTATTTTGTTTCCATTTCTCTCCCTTACCCTACTTGAGGGGGGACTGTGTGCTGATTAGCTGCTTGCCAGGTTAAACCACAACAATTGGGAAACAACAGCCTGGGATCTAGAGCAAGGTTCCCTACCAAAAGGGAGGCTGTCATTAGGCCTTCTGCCATATGCTGGGTTTTGGCTGTCCTATTTAAAACTCAGTACCCAAGCTTCTGTTGCTTTCAAGAGATCCAAGAGGCCATACATAAATATGGCTATGTAAGCTTGTTTGCAAAGTGAGAACTGAACACAACTGAGGTGTTTCCCTTTACTCATCTGTTTCAATCTTGGCCACGTTGATTCTAATGCCATTTACATGGGTTAAACCGCTCTTACATTAATTGTCACTATGAGACCTTGGCTGCTCCAAGGGCCTTTTTTTTTTTTTCCAGTGTGATATAGTCATAGGAAGTTTGTCAACCATTTAAGACACTTGTTGCTTCTCCCTTTGACCATCCTCACTCTCTTCCACTTGTTTTTTATGCCTCTCCTATAAATAAAAAGCTGCCTGAGATATACAAAGTGTTGCTTAAAAAAGAGGTGATGGGAGCATGCTGAGGGGGGAATGGGCCATTATAGAAAAGGCCAGGTGCTTGGCATGTCCCCAGCTTGTGAAGGTGGGAGCTGTCACAAGTCTGAAAAATATCAGTGTGGGAGATATAAATAAAAGCTTTAAAGCCAGGGTTTTAGAAAGCCATCTTTAAATGCTGCATAATTTATAGCCTGCTGCAAAGAGAAGAGCGCATGAGCTCTGGAAGCAGAACTAACCCATTCTCTGCTCCCTCCATGTTTGGGCTGCTCATATGTATGTGGTGAGGTGTATGCTGGCATTAAAAATTGGGGATTTTAGCCAACAGTACTTCCTTCCACAGGCTTATCTGGGTCACTGTGGCTGGGTCCATTTCATCTCCTGGTGTCTCAATTCGTCTATGAACTGGAAACAATCACCATTGTCTTCATTGTGGAAAAATCAGCTAGTGAGTGGGGATGCTGAATGCAGGTAGGACAGTGTGTACAGGCAGCCAGAAAGTCCACAGTTAACAAGCAGTCTTCACTTGTGGCTCTGTACAAGTGATTTACTCTCTCATTGACTTAACTTCTCTTTAAAACAGGGATTATTCTAAAAGGTTCAGAAATTTCTTTCCATAGCAACTATGAAATGCTTTTCTTTCGTAGAACAAAGCTGTAGGAAAGGCAGGGGGTAAAGGTCTGCCCCAAGAAGGGCCAAAACTGCTGCCAAGCTGGCATTCAAAACAATTGTTTCATCCAGCTCTGGAATTGCATTCACCTCTAGGATGTAACAGAGCAGCTGTGCTATCGCCATCCAACAATAATAAACAACGGGAAGCAGAATGGGCTTTCAAGGCAGCCGGGTCTCCTGAGAGGATCTAGCCTACCACATTATCATTGCTCCCCCTTCTCCCCAGCTGGATAGAAGTCTGGAAATCATGAGTCCTAAAGCAAAATAAAATAAAATATGTGGTGTCAGAGCTTTAGTATTAATGGCAAATAGCTTTGGTGCTAATGCTTCTCCCCAGAAGATGGTCCTGTGTACACCCAGCTGCCCACCACAGTGGGGATTGCTTCTGTGATGATGCAGTAGGACCACTGCCACCTCTCTGGTCTCTCTCACCTTGCTTCTTGCCAGAAATCTGCATCCAAGCCTCAACTTGTTTGGAGCCTGCTGAGCTGGTGAGATTTGAAGGGATCTCGCCACCCAAAGTGCAGTGGCCTGAGGCTATAGATTTAAGAAGCAGCATTAAGCAACCTGCTCTTTAACTCATTTCTAATCCATTTATTTAAACTTCAGAGTGGTTTTAAAGCATGAGAATCAAAGGCAAGAGCAATTTAGAGTTTTCCAGCCTGGCTCTGAGATCTGACCTCTGCACGTATTCTGGCTGCCTTTAAAAGTGCGCCAGCATAAAAGCACAGTTTGTGACAAAGCATCTGGAAGGATTAAAACCTTTCTGGGATAGAATATGCTTCTGTCAAGGACCTCTTTCCTATCTCAACTCTGTTGCCAAAAAAGATCTTTCCTCAGGGGGCTTCTAACCTGCCTGAGGGATTTAGAGAAGAATTGTTGAGAAGAGCATATAGCAATTTGATTAAGGGATAAACATGGGGGGGAGGGGGAATGTTAAGGGCTAGAAGGGAGAAACAGGATTAAAAAGAAAATAGAAGTAGGAAGTAATAGAGGTGGATGAGTCTGTGTAAGGCAAGGTCTGGGGAAGCATTTTGGAGACCAGAGTTTGTGCATACCAGGAGAAAAAAGTCCCCAGTGTCCTTCAGCAGTGCACAAAACTAAAACTGAGCAGTTCTCAGGGAAGGTAGCAATGGGAAGGGTGGAGCTTCTGGAAGACAGCAGAGGAGAAACACAGGTGAGCAAAGGGGTCTTGAAGATGGTTTTAAGCCCTGGTGTAAGCTGTTCAAATTGCCTGCCCGATTATGCCACATCCTTGGACAATGCTTGGGAAATCATTACCTGATCCCTCCCACATTTGTTTAGAAAGGCAATCTGGGTCTCTTCATTTCTTCTCATTCTGTCTGGGCAGTTGCTATGAAGTAAGTGGTAACCAATCTCTTAGCGCATGGAGTCAGTCTGTCTTATTTCCTTATTCATTAAGGCAGACACCTTAGAAAGGCATGAAAATATTTCCAAAGCCCAGGAGACTCAAGCTTTGGAATAAGGAACCAGTCTTTCAGCCTCAGAGGCGACATGAGTCTGGGACACGAGGCAGAGCCAGGTATGAAAACAGGCCCTTCATCTGAGGAAGGACCAGCAGTCTCTGGACATACAGCTGTTTTCTTGGTTGATTTCAGGCTTCTGCTGTTGAAGTTGTAAGATGTTGTTGTTGTTGTTCCCTTTCTGCTCCTTCACCCCTCCACCGTGAATTGGCCTGACATTAGAAAGTGATGTGAAATGAAGAAGCTGCCTGCTAGGGTGGTTTCTCCACTCTTCTGCATGCCAACTCTCCCGCTGTGTTATTACAAGTGTATTTCTGAATCTGTACAGCACCTAGCACAGTGGTATACAGGCTCAAAAAGAAAAGAGAAAGGAAGAAACACTGGACAAACAAACTGTTTGTTCATGTAGTACTACTGATGCCTGAGTTCCCACAGATTTGTGTCTGGTGATTAATGAAGACCTCTGTTTGAAACTCTTCCTGTTCTCAGGACTCTAATTTAAACATGAACTTACACTACCACTTATCTCTTCATCTCTCTTGGTGCTTATTTTTGCTTATATCTCAGAAAATCTCTGAGATCTCTATCATTTGGCCAGCGGGTTCGACAGTTACTTGGAGAGGAATGGATTGGCACATACAAATACAGACAATACTATTGCTTAAGCCTAGTTTCCTTAGGAAGTCGAGTGAAAAGATCCTTCCCAAGAATTAAGGATGAGTTTTACCAAAGAAATGTTATTACCTTGAAGCCAAAAATGCTGCAAGATTTTGGGTCTCCTGTGGTCTGAGCTAAGAAACGAGTTGATGCAGATGGACAGGCAGGGGAGCTCAGTTCAACAATCAGGCAATATCAAGCTTAGTCAGCTCAAGCAGTGCCAACAGGCAACTGAACTACTTTTTCTCCAATGGCTACACTGCATGCCAGCTTGGAAGGCATCTACCCCGCATCTCTGCTAGGGTCAAACAGTTTTAAGTCAGCTTGTTCAGGCATGAACTGGAATGGAGAGGACATTTCACTGTTGGATGGGTGCCGCTGTTCAGTTTCCCTATATTGAGTTGCATTTTGGAGAGGGCATCCCCACTGCAATCTGGTGGGTGGTTGTGGAAGTCATACTTCAACTAGTTTTATTCCTAAGAATATCAGTGCAATGTAAGGAGATTCAGCTGGGAGACGGGCAAAGTAGGACCCCAAAGAGCTTGATTCTCTCAGGTCTGTTCAGTTGAAGCTGCAATCCTGCCTTGAGCTGCAGGGCAGTTGTATCCTTGGAGAGGGAGTATTTCAGAGTCATTCTGTGACAACTGTGCTGCATAAGGTGCCACCTGTCAGTTTGATGGTAGAAAAAGAGGAGAGAAGCATTGAAGTGCTCTGAGGTTATAGAGCTATTAGACATAATGAGGAAGTCAAAGACCAAGGAAACATGCTTTATGGTGACAAGTGCTCTGCTGAGGAGTCTCCCCAAAGAAACAACAAAAACCACTGCTTTTTTAATGTCTTAATGGCACGATAGAGATGAGACCTGGAGTGCAGACTATCTCGCATAATACTGTTTTCTGAAGCAGACTGGAGAGGTACTTCTGGTTGGTTTCATGGGTAGTCAGTTTGTTTCTAAAGTACCTGTGACTGTCAAACATTGCTAGCTGTTGCAAACTGCGCAGTGTTTTTAGTGAATTGTAGGGAGATCTGAACAGACAACCCATGTCAAACTGAGTTCTATTCCACAACACCATTGCTGACAGCAACTGGTGGCAGATGTGAAGGGGAAAGATGATGAGCAGGGTGAATAGGGAGTGTTTCATTCTGTGAGCAGACTGCAGCTTCCGGACTTCCAGAGCTGGAGATGAGGGCTTTCTGCTTAAACAGCTGTCAGTGCTTTTTTTTTTTTCTGGCTGCCCTTTATCTTTTAGGGCCTCACTCAGTGCAGCCAGGGACCTCCACAGTGATTAACTGACCTATGAGTACTGTTGGGGAAAAAACCCACAAGATTTCTGGTGGTATCTCATATGGAATAAATTTATCTGTATGTTGCCTACATGAATCCCTCCCTTTCAGATATCTAGCATGTCCATCTCTAATGAATTTCCTCATAACCAACCAGAAAATAACAATACACCAAAAAACCTGCAGAACACTGGTGGTATAAATATTTACTTACTCTTCCTTATGTTTTGGCTCCACTTCTACCTTTTTCCCTTGCTTATGCTTTCAAGGGGGCACTTTTCTGCTTTCTGGCAGTTCAGGTGGAAAGCCTTCAGTCATACATAACACTGCCTCTCCACCTTCTATTTTGTCAGTATTGAGATTAAGTCTCTTGAGAGTAATCTTCCAGGAGACACTTAACATATTTGTTTTGGGGGGGAGAGTTAAAGGGAACTTTATATCATTCTTGGCCTAAGTCCTAATTCTTAGAATCAGGCCTGAACATTACATAACTTTTGGCAAAGCTTTGTTTCAGGTGGTGGTTTTTGGTGGGGATGCAACTTGACATTGACAGTCAAAAAATGATCTGCTAGTCTTTTTTTTTTTTCTTAGAGGAAAAAAATCAAGGAGGGAGGAGAGGAAAAAAGTCATTACTTACCTGTGCTGAAGGTACACTGCAATATATGCCCAGCCCAAGGACAGTGAAATGGCACAGTGCAGGTGTAATTGTAAACAGCTGTAGAAAATATAGTCTTCTGTGAAGAATTCCCGGGGCACAGCCTCCATTTGTCAGTTACCAAGCTTACCTGCAATGCAGATAAGTAAACTGTGAAAAGATCACTTACTAGTAAAGCCTTCCTCCACCTTTCCCCTCCCTCCCATAGCCAGCATGTTCCCATTGAACATGTTCACAGACTTAGCCAACTTGTCTCTATTGTCTGTCTGGTAATTCACCTATGGAAAACAAGGTATCAGATGCTGTTCAACAGAAACTTGAAACACTGAGCCTAAGTGTAAGGTGGGTATTGTATCTCCTTGCTGCTCACAGACACACAACCCCCTCCCTTCCTTTTTCTCTTGGTCACTCTTTTGTTGCTGAGGATTTGTAGTATTCACTGTTCATGCTCAATACTTGCTTATTTATTTAAAAAGGTAAGATTTTGCCTGCCCCTGCCTTATATGGTCTGGCATTGCTTGGAAGTTACCAGTCCAAGCCAGAACCACACGTGGATGGGCTTCCCCTGTGCTCCTAGCCTAATGGTCTGATTAGTCCCAGGCAATATCTGGTTCCTACCCTCAATTTTTGTGGGTCTTAATAGCAACCCAGTCCTTGTTGGGGAGTGGAGGGTAGTTTCTCAAACCTTGACTGGATGAATCTGGGATGAAAAATGCTGGGTTTTTTTGCATTGTTTTTGTTTTCTTTTCCTGTGGAAAATGTTGAGATTTTACCAAACAATGAAAATGTTTGGCCGAGAGCCCTCCATTTCAGTTCAGAAATGCTCCCCTGTGGGAGTTGTAGCTGGTATGCTTTGTGTCCCTGTCCTTCCCTGTGAGCTGACATTCCTGCCTTGCCCACATCTCTCATGATACAGCGTCGTTCCCCCCCTCTTGCTGAGACAGTGCCATGTGCCATGGAAGTCATATCATCATGGTGCTTTATGAGAAACACAGTTCACATGGCAAGCCCACCCTAAGAACTGGATGGGGTTACAATAGTCTTCAGAGACAGCCTGTAGGAGACACTGTCCGAAGATTTACCAGTTGAATCCCCAGACTGGTCATAACTTGACACAAAGCAATTCTCCTTTTATTGAAAGGCAAATTTTCCACTGAAAAAGATTCTAATGGAACATTTCAAGCAGTCCCTGAGGAAGTTCTTTCCAATCTCCTTTGCATTGTAGTTTACCAATTTAATCTTGCTTCTGTTGGACTTCTCTGTTGTCTCTGCTTAATCTCTGATAAGAGGGAGAGCTCTCTTCCAAACAAATGTGAGACCAGGAGAAGCTGACATACATTACCAACAACATATGGAAAAGTTCGTACCTTTCTGAGCAGGCAGATTTACAAGGTGAGCTCTCATAAGCCCCTAAAGAGAGGAAGATGCTTCCCTGTCTTTTGTATGTTTTAGCAATGAAATAAAAATCCTTTCAGAACTAAATCCAGCAAATAAAGATCTCCTCTTTCTTTACATTTCTTTGCAGAGGGTTTTGAACCTCAGTATTGCTCTCAGCTTGTTTTTTTCTTTCTTTTAATCTCTTCTTTTCATTTCAGGGTAGTGAGATATGCCAAAGTGCCTGAGCTGGATCTCTCTCCCTTTCCTTTCTTTGCCTTTCCATCTCTCTCTCCAGGAGCAATACAAGAGCACTGTGGTGAGCCACGGACCGCCCGCTGACCAGACGTTTCAGATGTTCTCCAACAGTTGACTTTTACAGCCTGTACTGCAAAAGCTGACATCAGCATCACTTAGTAAGGTAGGAAGTCTGTTCACCCAGGCCTGCAAGACCTTCCCTCTTACCAGCAGCTTCCACTCACTCTCCAATGTTTCTGTTCAGGGTGGGACTGAAAGGGGGGACCAACAGCCCTGTCCATCACCAGAGCGCTGAGCTACACAAAATCCTGCAATCTTTTTCTTCAAGTTAGGGATTTGTGCATGTTTTTTTTTGTCTGAAGTGATGCTGCAGTAACTCCAAAATGCCCAGTGGCATTTTTGCTGTAGATATGCTCTAGATCAGCTGCATTTCAGCCTGGAAAGGGGGACGGGGGCATGTTTTCATTCTTACAGGTGGGAAAATGCAGTAAATAGCATATTCTGTTCCAGGCTAGCTGTACAGTTCATCTCCAGATCCCAGGTTCCTCCATTAGAACCTACCCCCTGCCCCAGGGAACAGCCTGGCAAGCTCTTCTGACCCAACAGCACTGGCAGCTGTTGGCAGCTTCTGAAGTGGATCCAATCTGGTATGAGTTTGCTACACTTTCATTTTGTCTACATCTTCCAAACAAATAACCGAGTCCAGAATCCCAAGCTGTGTTTTGCAATGCTTCAACGTCTGGGAATTGCTTCTGCTGCAGGGAAGATATAGAGCGCTGT
Source organism: Pavo muticus (assembly GCA_016647715.1). Taxonomy (NCBI): domain Eukaryota; kingdom Metazoa; phylum Chordata; class Aves; order Galliformes; family Phasianidae; genus Pavo; species Pavo muticus. The sequence goes on from JACDJE010000134.1 coordinate 1,029,585, forward strand.
TAACTGTTTAAAGGGTCAGTGGAGAAGGGAAGGCCAAACACTTGCCTTAAGGGCTTCTTAATGAAAGCCACGTGGTTAAAGAACTTGGTGGAACTGAGGGAAACTGGAGATGTCTGTCTCTCTCTGGGCCAGTGCCCTCAACATTTTGGGGCCAGCATTTTTCTGCTAATAGCTGAGATTGTCCATGAATCTTCTTTTACTGTCGGATCTCTAATTGGAAACACTATACCTATGCAGTATGCTATATATGAACTGTACTGAACAGTAAGTTTCACTGAATCACTATGCCTCCCATTCCAAGCCTTGCAGGTGACAAACACTAATTGGGAATTATTTTAGTTTGCAGAGATGTAAGTTCTCATCTTCAACATGACTAGACTTGATGTGAGGAGCAGCAAAAAGGAGAGTTCAGCAGTGTGTTCAAGACCATATTGCTTAGTGACATTCCCATACAATCCAAGGTAAGAGAATTAATCAAATAACATCTGACCCAAACCTTCACTTAGAGCTGGAAGAGTGGGGGAAATATGTCTGTAGGAAGGCCAGCTTTCCATTCTATTTTGTCCAGAGCCTGACAGAAGAAAAATTAGGAGAGAAGAAATTCTGATCTTCTATCCAGAGGTCTCTAGAGATTTTGATTCCCCTTGCAGTGGCCTCAGAGCATTCACATGACTGGACTTCATGGATTATCTGGATTATATTACAATATGGATGTGAGTAGACAGTATCAAAACTTTTCCAAGCAAACATGGTTGCCTTGTTTTACAGTCCGAGTATGGGAATGGCATCCTGCCCCACTCTATGTAAGAAAAAGCAATAACAGATGAAATCTCTGACCTTGGTTTATTCCCTCTACTGCACTTCCAACCCCATCCCTTCTTAACAGACCATTCCTTTCTAAAACCCAATTAAAAGAAAGGCTGCAAGAACTAATTTAACCTCTCCTTAGTGTTTTTTCTATCTCCCCATGAGAAATCCTAACTGGAGAGTTAAAAACAAATCCATCAAGATTTCCACTTCATTAAATTGCATATGTCTTGATCACAGAACTAATGGGAGTTCATTTATCCTCTCATTCTTATATTGCTTTAGAGCAGCAACAGGGGACTGATCTTAAGTCACACTATTTCCTGAGGAAGGCATGTCAGTTAGGGGCATGCGTACCTTTAAACCAAATTTTGCCCAAATACAGAGAGAGAATGGATCAGCTCAGTGCAGCATCTCTTCTTTTCCTGCCAGACTAAGTTTTTTATTCAACTCTCCAGCTGCTCTGACTCAGGTCAGTGACTTGCCAAAGGTCAAAAGCTGAGTCAGGAGCTTGGAAACCCCACAATCCTGCTGACTCCCAGCTCAGCTTGGACCATATAAGCCCTCAGTGTCAACCCCCTCCCCACTTTCATCAATCTCTCCTGTCCCACAGCAAACAGCTTTCTTCTTGGAAGAGGTAATAACCCTTCCAAGCCCCTAAATGAGCAGGATGGGCACAGCTGCACTAGAACACCTGTGCTTTTTCTAGCCAAGTACCTTGTAAGTATCTTGAGAGTGGCTGATGTCAGGTAAGTTCAGAAGAAAAAATTATCTTAACCAGCTCATTTGCAAGATACCAAATCCCTAAGGCATAAGCAGATGGTTCCCCTTCCATTCACAGCTCTCCCTAGAGCGCTGCCCTACCCCACGCTACATCCAACTCCCAGAAATACCTCCTGGCTCAGAAGTGCAACTCCTGTTCTCTGATGACAGCACTGGCAGACAGAGGCTTGGGTCATATTTACCTCCTTTTTTGGGCATACCCCTCTCTCTCCATCCTTGCTGCAGCTCTGCCCTGACCACAGTGCAGGGCATTCTGAAGCTACATCACAGTCCTGGCCTAAGCTGCAATCCCAGCTGGTGGTAGGATGGCACTGGCTCACTGCCCAAGGACTGACAGACTTTGGATGGGACCTATCTGATGGGGTGCAGACAGACCCATCTCAATTAATCATGTTAAGTGTTCTCTACAGCCCACTGGGATGGAGTCAGTGGAGACTTGGGCATGGATCACCACATCTGAAAGTAACTACCTACAATTTATACAGATTATGGGAGCTGGAGGGACTAGTTTAGATGGCATCTTCCACGTCACAGACAACTAAAATAAAGCTGGGTAAGTCCTTTCTTGTGTCCAAATGAATCAAGGAGATGGCCAAATTTTTTCTTTATGCAAAATCCTCTGCTTCCTCTGTATTCAGTAAGGAGTCTTAAGACTTGATCTCACGCTATCTAGGAGAGGTCAGTCAACACTTATTCTTTACTCACCCTCATCTCTCAGTTGCATATTTGCTCACAGGATCAAATGGAAGTTGTTCTAACTTTCTTCACTTAGAAGGTTGTCATTTCAGAAACCATGTAAGTGATCTGAAGTACACAGATGAGACCATCCCTTACAGCAGCAATCCTGCCATTAGATTGGGATGTCCCAGACATGAACTTCACATGAGTAACCTGGAGTACACTTATGCTTTCTTTTTAAGCTCTTCTTCCTTCTACCAGTGGCTTAAGAAAGACCCAACCAAGCTCAATACGCTGTGCTGATGATTCATTATCCCCAAGTCTTCAAGAGACCTTGCTCCCAAACAGCTATCAGTCAGTTTTAAAACAATGCTTTTATAGAGAAGCATGACAAAACCAAGCAGAGCAAAAGCAAAGATATGTGCTTGGTCTGCCTTGTGCCAAGTCACTGGAGAGAGACTTGCTTTGAACTTGTTTTGGGGAGATTTTGCTTTTTCTTTTTAAAACAAATGCATGTTATCAGCTCTACTCAGCAGGCACCTGGGTACCCATGAAGGACTGGTGGCTTTGTGAAATCTTTGGGATGATCAGAACAGAGGGTGGTGCCTCTTTAAGAAATTCTTTCCTCAAGGAAGATCAGAACAGTGGCTGTTCGAGCATATTCAAAATGGTATCTTTCCTACTTTAAGTTTGCTTTCCTTGCACAGATCTCAGAGCATCTGGCAAAGTTGATAATTGACAGTATTGTATGAAAGGAAATGCGATGGGGAAACTGAGGCACAGGCTTACCAGGCTGTGCTCTAACCTCAAGGCTGGTGTCAGAGCTGGGAAGAGACTCCAACTCCTTTCACCCTAGTGGGTAGCAATAGCCAAAATTTCTTCAGTGTTTCTTCCATGGCATACCTCCAAGTGGAGTCTTCATAACAAAGCTGGACTAATATCCCAAAGTAAGCGCAGATACCCTCAATGGAGTCTGTAATTATTCTCTCTACTGCCTGGCTGCCCTTTCCCCTGCCTTCCCTCCGGGCCTGGACACCTGTATTGTACTGTGATTGCCTCTTCATTTATGGCAAACAAGTCTGGATTCTCCCATTGTATTTTTAAGGCATTTTGAACAAATCTGGTTTCTTTTTTCTCTCTTTTTGTCTCGGCGTGTGTTTTTAATTGGATCCACTGCTGCACTTTCTCTGCTTGCTAATGCTTTTCTTTGGGGAAGCACATATTTTTAACAACCCTGCAAGTACTCACTCCTTGCCAAGCCAACTCCATTTCTTTCTAGGGGATAACCTGACTCTGACCTACTTGTCAGCTATACAACAAATGCTGTGCTTTCAGATTAGTCTACTACTGTTCAGAATCCTAGCACTTAGCCATAATTTGTACACCCGCAGGAAAGCGGCAGTCACACTTGGCAGCTGGCTTCTGCAGGAAGGCTGTGTACTTGCCCCCAGGGATATTGTCTGCTGATCCCAACAGTACCAACGTTCAGAAATGCCTCTCCTAGGTGCTTGCTGTCCTTTCATACCCCCTGTGCAATGCTTTGGGCAGAGCCTCAAGCTTTAAGTCGGGCATTGGTGTCAAGAATTTCATCCTTTTCAGTTTCTCTATGGTACTGTTTGCTTCGAGGAACATTCCTGTGGTTGCTGCCAGGCTCATTTCCAGAGGAAAAGATTCAGGTGGCTTTGTTCCCTTTGTAGTTGCCAAACGTTTACATTCCTGCTGACACCGCATCATGGAAGTGTCACACACCGGTGAGCACTGGCAGGAGAGCCTGGCCTCTACTCCCTGGCCCTAGCTCCATGGCACAGGGCATGGAGCGACTGAGAAATGAGTGATTTGCATGGCTTGGGTTAGGAGACCCAACAAATACATTTTATACCAACACTGTGTGTTAATGAGCACTGCTTCCCAGGCTGGATTGGCAGCGTTAATGTAGAGAATACGTTAACAATTGTAATGTTGAACTAATTTCCCTATCTACCCTCTAGTCATAGAATCACAGAATTGTTTGAGTTGGAAGGGCCATTTAAAGGCCATCTGGACCAACTCCCCTGCAGTGAACAGGGATGCCTACAGTTCTATCGGGTGCTCAGGGCACCTCCAGCCTGACCTTGAGTCTCTCTAGGGCTGAGGCACCCACCAGCTCTCTGGGCAACCTCTGCCAATGCCTCACTACCCTTATTGTAAAAAGCTTTTTTCTTATATCTACTCTAAATCTCTCCTCTTTTAGTTTGAAACTATTTACCCTTGTCCTATCACAGCAGATCATGCTAAGAGAGTCTGTCCTCATATTTTTTGTAGCTTTGCTTCAGATATTGAAAGATCACTAAATAAATATTCTTGCTGCAGGGATTCCAAGTGGGTTTTGTTTTGGGAGCACTAATGTCTTTGCATTTTGTAGCGCAGTGATAGTGGGCTCAGCTTGACATCTCTAAAATTTCAAGAGCAAGTTTGATAGTCTCATCTACCCATCTGAACTAGCCTATGGCCCAAAGTACTGTGATTTTAAGGTATGGTAGAGTGGGAGGTATGTAGGAACAGGTTGCCCAGCGATGTAGTGGATGCCCCATCCCTGGAGACACTCAGGGTCAGGCTGAACCAGGTTTTGAGCGCGCCGATTAAGCTGTTGGTGTCCCTGTGCATTGCAGGGGAGTTGAACCAGATGACCTTTAAGGGTTTCTTCCAACTGAAATTATTCTGTGGTTCTATGTACGATTAGTCAGCCTCAGGAGCTTTCTACCCATTGTAGCCAGATCTGCAAGCAGCACTTCCAGGCCTCTTTAACCATGCCTTGCCTGTCAGATCAAGAAAAAGTGGTTGCCATGACACCACAAACCATATTTCTCAGGCTGAGATGTGCCAGAATTTCAAACAGATGTGGCAGTGCAAACAAGAAGCCCCCCTGGGAGTGTGCCAGGAGGTTAGGAGCCATTTGGTGCCTGTGCATGTCCTTTCTGGCCTGCCCTGCAGCCCAGCCCAGGGCGGCTCAGCAAACAGTGGTACTGGAAAGGCTCAAAAGAAAATTGCTGAGTTGGGAACTCTGCTGAAATAGCACCTGCCTTGCTTTTTTTTTTTTTTTTTTTTTTTTTTTTTTTTTTTTTTTTTTTTTTTTTTTTTTTTTTTTTTTTTTTTTTTTTTTTTCTCTTTTTTTTTTTTTTTTTTCTTTCTTTTTCTTTCAAGGCTACGTTTATAATTTTTGCTGCTTGGAAAAGCTTACCCCAGCCATGTTTGGCATTTATTCTTGGCCTGAGCATTCCCATGAAGATCTTCTGTAAATAAATAGGCTAATGTTGGTTTCATTTCCCCTCTGAAAGCAAGAAGGGATCTTTCTGTTTCAGTAATGCTGAAACGGAGAGGGTTGGAAGGAGGCAAGAGGGGCTTTTTTGGCTGCAAAGAGCCCTGGACAGACTGGGGAGGTCCTGTGGGAACAGGTTGGCTTTGTCAAAGCAAGGTTTCCCAGGGAAGTGTGCCAGCTCATCTTTCACATCGAAAGGTCAGAAACCCACTTACAGGGGATTTGGACATTTTGAGGTTTCACTCAGTGGTGGAATGAATTATTTTTATTAGAAGTGGGGTTTTCAAAGAGAGAGAATATCTCTCCTTAGACTAACCAAGAGAGTTAGAAAAACAGATGCACTGTCAGGCTCATCGGCACTTCGTTGGAACTGAAACCAAAGTGCACCATATTCAGCTGCACACAGGTGGGAAACACTTGTTCCTGGTTTAACTTCTCCATGTCAGCTGTCCAGTCAGTTTGAGCAAAGAGCAATGGGCCTTTGGGCAAGGCAGAGATGTTAGCGAGGGGACAGGTTTAATATTCTGAAACAGAGAGAGGTACAGGAAAGCTGTATCTGTTGAATCCATACATTTTCTCTATAACTAACTTTTTAATATTTATTCTTTTGCTCTTGCGGCAATTTCTGGGTGCGGGTATCCTGGGGGCTGGCTCCTATCCTTTGCTGGGATTAAAGAGCAGCACGCCTGCTGCTCTGGGAGAAGGCAGGAAAATGCTGGCATAAGAACAGACAGTAAAGAACGTTTTTGCCTCCTTTCTCTGAAGGTTAGGGAAGCCTAACCTCATGTAGCCCCCATGACAGGTATTAAATCAAGTACAGCTACCCTCATCTTTATTCCAGCTGTAGTTTGCTATTGTTTGTTGCCTTAAACTGAACTACCTGGTACATGAAAATTTCCTGAACTTGACTCTGTCCCTGGCCCCTGTCTTAACTCCTATGGCAGTCTGGTAGCAGGAGAAGTAGAACTTAACTTACTTACTTACTTTAGTTCCATCAAAATGTCAGTTGAGCAACTTTTATAACAAAGAAGTGAAACAAGTGTTCTCTTGGATGACCCAGTTCTGGTACTAGTGGCGTGCAGAGGAAAAGGTTATTTGCATTTAAATAGAGTGGGAGCTGAATGTCCCCATGAAGCCCAAGTGTTTAGGTCGCAGGGCAGTTTCAGGCACTGAGCTCACTCTTTAGCTCCCAGAAGTGCTATCTCAATCACCAGATCTGTGTTTTATTGGGAGATAATTAATTCACGAGAACACATCATGGCCTACAAACTTATTCCCTGCATTTCTGCAGCTGTGTGGGCAGCTGAGGGCATGACAAAGTATGAAGGAATGGTGCATGGTTGTGGGTGACCTGCTCTCAAACAGGGACAGTCAGTCTGGCTCAAAGGAGCAAGCTTCAAAGTGCAGTGTATTTCTTCGCATTACCCACACTTCCCCTGAGAAGTTCGTCAATGAATGCTAAAGAGGCCAGAAGTAGGAAATGGGGGGAGTTGCAGAGGATAGCACCTATTAAACACAGTGGTCTACAGGGCAGACTTCTCAGGAAGGAGCAGATTAATGAGAGTTAGGATAGGATGGGATCCAGTTTTTGAGGATGGATATTGCTATAACCCTCTTACGTGTGCTCTTTCCCCAAGCAATTTGACACTGGCCGCAGCAGGAGAGCATGTGTTTCAGGCCAAAGGGGTATCTTTCTGCAGTGAATCTAGGCTTTTAGGAACTAGCTCATCAAAGTAAGAATGGAAACAATTGGGACACACTTGCTGAAGCCACCGAATGCTGTCTGAGCTCAGGGATCTCACACAGCACAGAGTTCAGTAGCAAGAACAGAAGACAGTGAGTGACAAGCCTTACAAAGAGCCGTCCAAAATTCCCTCCTGGGGAATAAATATCACACTTACCAATGCTGTCAGCACCCAGTGCCCAGCTCTGGGCAGCAGTAGCACACCTGCAGAGGACTTCCCACTGAATTTGATCTTGGTCCCTCCTTTTCTTTAGCTGAGCAAGGTAGGATGGGCTTTATTTATCTATTTATTTATTTGACTTACTGCATGTACATCAATTCCTCCTTTGCGGTCCTGGCAGGGTGTCAGCAAGCAGGAGAATACGTGGGAGCAGAGGCTCCTGAATGGTTGCACAGAACAATTCCCTGCCTCCTCTCTGGCTCGGAAAAACGGTTTCCCAGCAGTGGGTTTCCATATTGTTCTGCTGGAAGAAACAGAGCCAGGCATGTTCTCTCTGGGTCTGATCTTATCTAAAAACGCTCCCATCACTGTATTGCGTAGGTATGGGATGGCTGTGGAGAACCCTATTTTGGCAGTCTTCAGCAAGCTGTATGAGAGCTCTGATTTTCGCATACCCCGCAGCTCATTTTGTCTCCTTTACATCTCAACTTTTCTCTTTACTTTGATCTAAGAGAGACAGTGCTTCCTCCTTTATTCCCTTGTTAGGTTTCAGGCCCCGGAGGATTTATGATCATTGAGCCATGATCATACAGAATCTGATTCAAAGTCAGAGACACCTCTTTTTCCATCTGCTCCCTCTGAGCAATAGGCTTCCAACCTGAACCTGACCTGAGAGAGAGAGAGAAAAAAAGTGACACAAGGAATACCAGAACGGAAACGGAAATTGCCCCAGCAGGGAGGAAGATAATTTATGTGAGAATAATATTTTGTATCTGAACCAAAAAGGTAGCTAGTCACCAGACACTCACAATGGGTCAGAGCCACAGTCTGGACTCAGAGCTGGACTAAAACTCTTTTTTCCCCTCACCAAGGTGAAGTTGCTGATATTTTTAAATCTGGGATCCCACTGGCAATGGGACTGAATCAGTTCAGCAGTAGCATTCGACCTGGGAGACCTTCCTCTAAAGTCACGCACTCCTGTTGAAATCAAGCAATTAGGACTGGCTAATATGGATTTTCCCTGCTCTCCCTTGCTTCCTCATGAGAAGAGCCAGGTGCCAGTAATATCATTCAAGAAAGCCAGTGGCCTGGGAGAGATGAGAGCACAAAGAACCTGTCTGACATATGTCCTGATGTGCTCCTCTTTTCCTTTACTTCATCCATATTTCTTCCCTTCCTTTCTGCTCCTGCATGCCTTCCTCGCCCTCAAGCTACATCACTGAACCTACCTTAAGGGTATCCATACGTCTTACATCTACAGGGCTTTCTGAGCATCTGCAAAGAGTGCGTCAAGATCTTCCCCCATACCCCTCTATATACTGCTTTGGTCCAGCTGAGCAAAAGACCAGGGCTGTAGGTATTCAGCAAAGCAGTGCTGGTACAGCCATACAGTCACTGATCTTTTCTGAGAAAGGGTCTTGTGGCTTAGCTGAGGCTGTGACAGATTTCAGATATGGTCCTGCCCCTTCCTAGCAAACCTACCTCCAGAACAGCAAATTGGCAGACACACCAGGTTGGCTGGACCCCAGGCCTTCCTGGATCCCTTCCCTGACTTCTCATCATGCATGTTTTAAATTACTGTTTAAATCAAAGATGTCAGCGATTCAGGCCAAAGGGTTTTGCTGAGAGGTAATCTCATACTTTTTCTCTGGCATCCTTCCTTGTGCTGATCCCCAGCACCAAAGCCTCAGGGATCACGAAGGGGCTGCCATCCCATGCTGCATGGTCAACTTCTTTGGATGACCAGAACATTTCACCCAACATTTCCTGCCGTGAGAAGGACACAATACAAAAGTTACACACCAGATGCCCCATGTTGTTTGACACATTGCATCTGTTTGTTATTCCACAAGGGGTTGCATTACTTCCCTGGGCTTAGGAAGAGTTTGAGGTGGTTGTATGCAACAATGTGAATGCTATAGGGACTGTTCTCAGAGAAAATTCAGTTTTATAGGATTTTGGCTCCAGTAACCCAGCTAAACTGGAGTTTGCTTCCCTGGAGTGAGGTCACCTCCAGCTGATGTGTCACTGCATAGGGATACACGCACCCACACCCTACCAGTGGTCCCACATGTGAGCTGAAAGAGACTTTTAGAACCCCTGCAGACCAGGAGTGTTAGAGAACAGCCCAGCTCCTCTGAACAGGGACTGTGAGACCTAAGACTGAGGGAGAAAGAATCTAATAGCTGCTGCCAAACTCTGCAGGAGAGGGGAAATTCCTCGCTAAGCATAGTGGATATTAATACATACCCCAGTGAAGACAGCATATCTCACCAGGGGCACTACCTTTACCATCAGTAATATTGGAACACAGAGCAACCTCTTCTGGTTTGGAAGGTGTTTCACTATCTGCAGCACTGAATTCCCCAGCTTAGTGAATTCCCGTCACTCTCCCCCCATTTCTGGGTCACAGCAATGCCAACATCAAGATGCCTCTGGTGGGATGGCTGGCATGGTGGATTGGCATTGCATTCTGTTCCATGTCCAAGCATTATCTGGCCAAGTGAGATCTAGGAGGTTAATCATGCTGTAGACTTGCCCCTAGGCTGATGGATAAAGTTAAGTGTTTAAGTCAGAAACTTGCTTTGACAGAGCTCTGCTTGCACTTCTGTATTTACCCATCTCTCCTAAGGTCTTCTATTTTCTCTCCCTTCTTACATGTCTCTCTAGCACAATCTCTACTTTTAAGCTGGAATTTTGCTAGATTTCAGAAACCTTTCTATAAAAGCCCAATAAAAAAAAAAAGATTGTAGCTTTATAAAATGCATGAACATGAAAAAGTCAAAAGCCATAAACTTGTCTCCAGCTGAAAAGCCTCTACATGTGGACTAATGCTCTCAGGCAGGAGTGAGGTTCCTAGAGTGAGGTTCCTGGAGTTAGTCTGAGGGGCACAAATCAGTTCAATTTCCATCCCTGGCAAAATCTTCAATCTTGGCACCTCAGCAGAGACATCACAATCCCTTTTATAGGGAATGCTTCCCTCATCCCCTACTTGATCATAAGGTAACTCTGTTAGTTTCCATGCTTATATCCTCCTCACCAGTCCCAGCCAGGGACTTGTATATCTAACTGTCTTACCTTGCAAAGGAGTTCCCAGTGGATGGGAAGGGTACCTCCTCATTGTGAGATAACCTACTTAGATCTTTTGACACCTGGTTGCTTCTCTTCTGCTCTTTAAATGCAGACTCCAAACTGACTCAGCTCCATACTGCAGCTACGTCCTATTCCTGTGGTTAACAGACTGGAAAATACAGACTTAACAGTGACCAAAAGTAAATATAGTTATGTCAGTATAGTTCTCAGTTGGATCCTTAATAAATTTTTTTTAAAGGAAAAAAAAGTGATGTCATCATGCACTTGTTTCATATCTGTTTTCTGTGGTCAGTCAATGCTTTCCCTGGCATCCTAGGAACTTTCACAGAAATATTCTGGTGAACATTAAAACCACTCTGGTTCTATGAGATTCCCATGGATAGATACTGATTTGACATGACATTTACTCAGCCATGCGTCTGGGACATCAGCAATACTGAAAAAAATACTAGAATTTTTTCCCCTCTTTCAGACAGAAGAGGAAAGAAGAGGACATTCACATCTCAGGGTTATCTGCCCTTTCTGAATTTCTAGATGAAGTTACTCTCAAAAAATGAAATAACAGCCACCTCCACACCTCAGCAAAAGTTTGGTAGCAAAGTACTACTAGAAAGATGGATCATATTTTTAAAGAAAGATTTCTTTGTATAACAGAATAGGCATCACAAATAATTCCCTGGGAACTACTGAAATTGAGCATTAGACCCAACTTTGTAATTTTTTTTTTTAATTTCAAATTTAGAGCCAGAGTACTAGGCAAAACAGAGCACCAAGCCCAGATATCTCCTAATTTGAGGGAAGGTTAGAAAGAAACAAGAATCCACAACCACAGATGATTTTTTAATCAATTGACCGTGGTAAGAACGCATGAATCCTTTGTGAAGTACAATCTGGATGGTTTGGGAGGCCAATTCAATTTATCTGCTCTTTTTCTAACAGTCTACAGTGACTCTGAGATTAGGTTGTTGGAATTTTCTTCCTTCTAAAACAAGAGTGTCCATACAAAGCCCTCCTAGCATTTACAGGTTAAAGGGAAGTGTTCGTTTTCTGCTTTATGCTCAAGGAGAAGGCAGAATATCAAACCTAGTTATGGTGAGAAAACAATGATCTGGCACTTTGAAGTCCACAAGACAAGAAAGGAGTCTTGTTCTTCTCCCATCTATTTTGTCCTATCAGTGTTTCCCGGTTTTCTTGAAAAAGGCAATTCTTTTACCTGAGATGGACGTGGACTCCCCACTTCATCTTTTGTCATCTCTACTGAATTGACTAATTAGTGCCAGTGGCCAAAGTGCAGCATGCTCAATCTTCTGTTCCCTGGGGGCATCTATTCTGCAAGAGATGAGACATGGCCAAGAGTAAATCACACAAACACTCTGAGCTAGAAGTTTATCTCTAGGGCTCGCAGCAATTCAATCAACCTCATATGTGATTAACCCCATTATGAACTCAGTCTGGGAGGAGACTCCTAGAGAAACATCTCTGTGCAAGGAGAGTATCAAGGTCTGTGATTTCTGCCTAACATCCTGTTCTCTGATCACGTGCCTCCAATTCCCCATGCTTCCAGTCATTCCCATTTCACATCTCCTTCTCCAGAGAAAGAAATGAACTAACGAGATGTGAAGCAATCAAATTGGAGGTAATAAATAATGACAGAGCACAAATTAAATTTGTGCAAGTAAAGGGAGATCTTCACGTAATGAAAAGCTAAGGAAGGATTAGCTCCACAACACAGAGGTGACCTTAGAGCATCTGTACAAGTGTTTTGGGAGAAACAGACCTGAAAACTACAGAAGCAGAGGTTAGTCCCTACTTTGAGGTTTGTCACTGCGAAAACATTAACACCCCACACCTCCATGGATTGATGAGTTATGTTTAAGGAGGAGAAACTCAGGTTTAGTTTTGTACCATTTCTGTCTGAAGGGTTCAGCCATGGGCTAACCTCCATGCCCTGTAACATTTCAGAGCAATCAGGGAAGACAGACAGATGGAAACACAGGGGGATGGAGGGAAGCTGATTTATATGCAGCTGAAACACAGCCGTGGGGCTGCTGCCAAACCATGTAGATGTGGTGGCAACACAAACAGAGACACACAGAACAGCCTGTGCAAATATAAACACTGCCACACGTGATGAGGGTTCACCAAGTTCATGCAAACACCAGGGAAAGAAAAGAAAAAAAGAGACTTAACTAGAGAAGCAAGTGTAAAGATTATGTCAGAAACAGGAGTTCTGTTAAACAAAACAAATAAATGAAATTGTCCCTTCTCTTACTAAGCATGCTTTTCTGCATGACATCAGAAATTTGCAACAGAATTAAAGGACACAGCCCATCTTCTGGTGTTCAAGGTTGTATTCTTAACACTCCTGTACATAACAGTTGTCATTACTGATCAATTTTCCCCTCCTACCTAGATCCTGTGGCTGGTAGTTTATTAAATCATATGTCTGATTGATTATTATGTTTCTTTCTCTGTCAGTTCAGGGTTGTTTCCAAATGCAGATAGCTCATTACAGAAAGCTGGCCTGGCACAGGCTGCTCCAGCAAACTGTCATTTCTTCCCTAGCTTTCCCATGTGAATCTAGATCAAGTCCAGCAGAGACTAGAAGTCATCATCCTGTTAGAAGGGACTTGCATGGAATGAGTTTCTGGATCTGTGTGTAGTCCCTAGAGGCTAAGAATTGCAGGGTAGAAACCACTGAAGTAATTACTGCTGACTGCCATCCTAGGACAGAAGGGGCATGGAAACTAAATATTCAGCCATAGCTGAGGATGTCTTCTCCACCACCACGAAGTCCTACTGGCCACACATGTAATAACAAACCATATTCTTGCTTTGGAGTATCATATTGCAGAGATGCCAGTGCAGCATTTTTATCAGCATCAAACTATAGAAAAGACTGGATTCCATATAGTCGGCTTTCCAGGATGGAATGCTTTTCCTTCACAGCAACAGCTATTGCAGCACTTTTCCTGTTGCACATGCCCCTTTATTCACACCCTGATGTCTCTCTAACATCTGTCTATTTGCTGCCATCCTTTGGCAGCTGCCAAGTAGAAAGAGGGAACAGTCACTGAATGCCATCTGTGAAACCTTCAAATACCCCCATCAAAAGCTAATCACTCAACAAAGCTGTGGTGTCTTACCAAGGGTCCACAGGGACACCGCAGTTTCCTTTGGGCTGAGAGATTAGATGGTTGGAGCATAGGATTGTAAGCCAGAAGGCTCCCATCCAAGCCCAGCCACTGAGTCAAAGTCCATAACCACCTACAGGTCTTAGCCAAATACAGCTGTAAGCAGAAAGTTATATCCATGAGACTGATGAGACAAAGTGTCCTCTTGTTTGTTACTGTCCATAATATTGGCCTGAGCAGGCCACGCTGGTTAGTTAAAATTGGTAGAGATATCCTTGAACAGCATGCCTTGCCATTTCAAAACCCTGAGCTATAGACACTTTCACTGTCTGCATGCCCTTCATCTACCCACAGAAGTCAGCTCCAGAGATGCAAAAAATACCCCAAACTTTCACTGCTGTAGTCTTACTTCTTTCAGAGGGTGGTTCTCCCCTACAGAAGAAGGGGGACAAGACTAGGAAGATGGAGTTTCACCTTCTGTATCTGTAATGCAGCAGAAAGTATAGCAATAATAGCAGACCAGCACAATCCTAGGCTGTCAGCAAATGAAAGCAAGCCCAAATAGCAGCAGCTGCAGATGCAGAAACAAAGGAAGAAGAACTGCTTACCTGCTCACCTTAGTGAGAAGGTCCTCACTATGCAGGGATCTCCAGTAAGATACCCTTACCCCCCCATCTGCCAATCCTTAAATGAGGTCAGGGAAGGGGTGGAGCCAGGATCCACCCCTTCTGTCACTCAGGGGCATTGCATGCACCTGAGCTCCCCTGGGTTGGTCCTGCCTTCCCACCAGGTGCTCAGTCATTGTTTCAAGCTGTGACTTAGCATTTCTGCTACAGTACCCTATAGTTCCTTGTTTCTGTGGAATCTTTTAGTCTGTATTGGGTTAGATGCATTGTGCTGGCTCATAGATGATCTCCAGAGGTCCCTTCCAGTCCCTACAATTTTGTATTTCTGACAGTCTTCGTCAGGTACTAATCAACCTGCCTGCAATAATAAATAAAAATGCATGCTATGCTATTTCAAGATCTTAGACTATCATATTGATTTCCTTCAGATTTATAGTTTCTTGATGATTCTTCCCTTTTTCTTCAGCATTTTAAACTCCACAAGACTTTCTCAACAGTTGTTAGGCTCTGATGTTACCTCATCTACTAGATGACTGTGCCTTTTGCTCTCCAGACAGATTGAGAAATGAAAATGAAGTGACTATTGTTTTTCGCATCATATTTTTGATAAGGGGGCTGGAGTGAACTCTAAAATATAGCAGCAAAATGTCATTTGTTTTTTCAGAAATGCATCAAAATGTCTCCACATCTGTTTATATTCTCCAGTTCTACATTTCATCTCCACAGGGACTGAGCAACTCTGCTTGGTCTCGTGTTGAAGTCTGGATATTTGTTCTGACTCCTTGGGAAGGCTGTACAACCCAAAGCACAGTTCTATTGGATACATCTCCATTCCAGAAAGATCACGGTTCAATTTTTTTTTTTTCTTTTTGTATTTATAAAGTTGTGTCTGTAGTGTGAAGGAGGTTCAGCTGACAGTCCTGGAAATGCAGGTCTTCTCCTTAGCCATAGTAGATGCAATGTAGATTTCACCACTCCACCCACTGGCAACACAGACCTTAAATTGGAACATCAGGGGAAAAAAAAAAAAAAAAAGAGCAAATAGAGTTCACTCTCCATGACCAAATGTTAGCTCCTCTGCTGTTACAATCAATAAAAGTGGCAGTTTTGAAGTAAAGACAGATCAGGGCAAGTCTTGCTTACCCTCTTTGGATTAGATACCATCTGTTCTTCCATTAATAATCAGTTCCAAACACACACATTTCACCAACTTTCCTTGGTTCCAGCCAGGAACTCTGCTAGCAATGATTCAGAGGAGTTGCTCCCAAACCAATCACCAGCACCAACCTCAGTTCATGCAGTACTGCGAAGATCTGGACGGTTGATAAGAATCTGTATTTCTCTTGGTTACCCTGCACACACCACCCAGCTCTCACCATTCCCCAGCTCCACTGGAATGCATAACCAAGCCAAGACTGCTATGATGCATTGGGCATGCGGGAGGGCCAGCAGTAAGCCTGACAACAACCATGCCTTCAAACTAATAAAACAAAACAAAGGAAAAAAAGTTGAAAAGCAAATTAAGGAAGACAACCAACTTCTATATAAAACTTTTCCATCTGGAATTCCTTCTGCAAAGAAATATCTTAGCTAAAACCCATACCAGCACACAGACAACACCAAACATGTGTTTGGAAAGCAGGTAGATTGTTCTTATGGTTCCATAGCCCATTTTTTTATCATTTGCAGACAATTCCATTCATATTTTGTCCCCCTATCCTTCACAGGAGCCCCTTGTGAGCATCTACAAAGTAACCATGTTTTAACTTTCTTGAAATTCATTCTTAACTCCTCCTTTCTTTATAACATGGGGCGCTCGTTAGGTTTCTGAGATATGTGATCATTATGTTTCATTTTTCCTGTTAGTATCTCAGTATACATTCATTTATTCCCTTTCTTTTTGTTTGTATAGTTTATAGGGCAATCTAGTATTGGTTTATGAATGAATTTCATGAGAACCAATGAGTTTAAGTGTATTCTGTTCATAACATTTGTTTTAAATGTGATATATTTCTCCTCCTCTTCTGGTTCAAAGACAGAAAATATATTCTGTGGAAAACATGAGGTTTGGAAAATGTTTTTAAGGAATAAGATGAGGAAGACCAGATGAGGGAATGGTTACCAGTGCTTCTTTTTTCCCCAGAAATGGCCATTAACAGGTGTTTGTAGGTGTTGGCAATGGACCTACAGGTAAATGAATGGAAACCTTTGGTCATCCACAACACTGATCTTTTCGGTAGAGCTTTTGTCACACAAATAAAGTGTGAAAGAAGGTGAAATCTGAAAGGGCAGTTAGAACTGTCATCCTACTGTATAACTTCAAGCTCATTCTGTCCAGGCTAATTAAAACCTTTTGGAACTAAATGTCTTTCAGACACAGAATCATTGTTTCAGTAATCAGAAGAGAGTGAAGACTTCTGTGGTATTTACAGCTGTCAGTGATTTCATGAGCTGTTGTAAACATCCCTGCCACTTAAAGATCATGAAGCATTTTGAGAATACGTTGACCATATACTGTCACGGTCAGTGCCTTTTTAGTAGAAATGAAAATGTACTTAAGACCCCATGGCTGGCTGTGATGGATTGGTTTGCATCGTAAAAAGTGAAATGCTTTAATGAAAGCATGCTTTATGAGTCTAGCTGTTAGCCATGGGGGTGTCATCACACTGTAACCTTCCAGTTCTTGCTCTCTAGGATGAATCGAAGGCGACTGGACCAGTAATTTATTACAAAGACAGGTGCTGGAGACAGCGGAGAAGATGCAAACAAGAAAGTAAGAAAGCAAGATGGAGAGATGGACATACTTAACTACAAGATACAATTTGCCCGGACTGCAATTTATTTGCACACCAGATGTCTGTATGGTTCAGGCTGACAGCACTGCAAAGGGTGGGAAGTTTAACGCTGCCCAGAGCCAAATAGAAGGGAAATAAATAAAATAAAAACAAGACTGACTTTGCAGTGTATTTCCTCTCAACCCACTTCACCAGTAAAACCTGGGTCTTTCCAATGAACAACACACCATACACTAACACTTTCCCCGCAAACATGTGTTTGGAGTCTTCCTCCCAGCTTGATCAGACCAACTAAAAAACTGATTCTAATTCAGTAGGCCGAGGGAGTTGTAAAATGCACCTCTCTAATTAGTTTATCAGTTTGAGAGTGAAGGACTTGAGTGAAGAAATGTAATGATGTCAGTTCTATGATATTTGAATAGGCTTATTTACATTCCTCACCTTATATATTTTTTCTTTTTCTACCCATCTTCATTTCTTCACCTCTCTCCCTTCCCCCAACTATCACTGTTTCTTTCTTGCTTCTTGCCAAGTCCATCACCTGGGGTCAACTAGACAGTTCTGCAGATGGGTTGACAATACTGCAAAACAATCAATATGAGATGTTCCTGTCTGGCCTACAGATGGGAGACTCATAAACACTCAATACACCCAGTCCCCCATTACTGGTTTAACAGTTTTTTATTGGAAAGCCAAAAACTTCCCCAGGCAACACAAGTAGTTGCCATATGTTCAGGATACTAATAGTGCCTCTAAAAATTCACGTGTTTTTATGCTAGAAGAAAAAGTGAGATTCTTTTCTTCCTTGTATGTTTTCAGTGGTTGAGAAACAATTCAACTATATGGGCTGTTCTGTGGGTATTGGCAGGCTTTGCCAATTGGATGTGTGTGGGTGTGAATGATGCTTTTTGTCTTAAGTCACTCATATTGATTGCATTCAGAACATTCTGCGTCAGTATCTTCTGGCCCTGATGATACCTCATCACAGGTCCTCAGAGGCACCACCACTTAATATGCCTGAGTCAGAGCACAGACTAAGCGGTGGAAAAAGGCTGCTTCATACTTCCAGAGCTTTGCTCAGCCCTGCACAGAGCAATGGACTTATTTGAAGCTTGACTGCCTTCAAGTGAGAAATAATTAGGAGCCTCCTTTTCCCAGTATGATTCCAAGTGTGAGCTTAGGGCATCTACCTCTGCATAAAAAGAAAATCACAGGGTAATTCTTCAACGTGTGGGGCCTAAGTGTGTTCTAATATCCCACTGGAATAATCAATCTTCTTTAATTCCTTTGGCTAACCAGAAATGGATACCATCAAACAACTACAGGTGCTTTAGGGAGCAGGGAACATGATAAAAATAACCCTTAATCTTTATTTTTTCATTAAGTGCTAGGAACCAAACACCTTTACACTGTCTGATGGCACCCTGAAGACGAAGGGCTTCAGCAAAGACCACGTCAGCCTACAATGGTGGAGGATTCCAGCTCACATTTGGAAGGGAAAAGCCCATTACTCTTGGTTTTCTGGCTGAATTACTGCAGAGAAATTGCATTCTTGTTTCTGAACCCCTTTTGTGGTCTGAGATTGACAGAGTATCGTTCCTTGCACACCAAGAATATTTGAATGGTGTTGTTGCATGCCACCTTCTGTCCCAGCTATACTCATATTTTTCTGTATATTATGTATTTAACTCCCTGAGGAAACTGTAAAAGGTTTTGCAGATCTCAGTGAAAACAAACTGGCTTCTCAGTGAGACAGAAATGAAGTGTGCTGAGAAAAGAACACCTCTAAAGGGAAATTCGGAGTTATTCCCCGAGACTTGTGCCAAATTACTTTGTAGCCTCAAGGACTTGGTGGCCAACAGGGACTACATCACTCTATTAAGAAAAAGGCTAGAAAAAAATGACTGAAAGTGCTAAAATGCATTGTGTTCACAGTGTCACTCCCTGACCTCAAACAGTTTGAATCACCAGCCCTCCAGAAATACATAATATAAACAAAAAACATCTAGAGAAGAAACATGGAAGGGCGTCCACATAGAAAAGACATAGAAAGGAGAGCTCTGATGTAGATCATTAACAGCTAAAATACAAGAGGTAAATATAAAACTGCATTTGAAATTATGTTAGTACCCGATGACCTCATCATACTCCCCAAATGAGGGATTTCAACCCCTTTCTGAAGAACATGCCCAGTTTGTAATAAGTGAGTTGTTCCTGTGATATCTTCAAGGGAACTCCTTGGATTACTCATTAGATTCAAATCTTGGCTCCTGCATCAGTATGCTGCTGATTCAATACCCAAATCTGAAGAATAGCCATTGGACAGAACTGTCCCACTCACCACAACAGTGCTCCATGGACAGCAAAGCAGCAGTTGTGATTTCCAGCCCCAAAGTGGCAACTGACTCATCCCACCTGCATTCTTGAAGCCTTAGTGTCTTCATACCAGAGCCTGTTCTTCCCTCACTGAATGTCTATGACACTGGAACCAGCATGTGCAACCTGGGGGTGTCTGTCTCTGCCCTTTCCTGAACAGCATTTTAGACCCATGAATAAGTTTCTATCTAGCTACGCTACATTAAAAAAACTAATAGGCCTCAGACCCCATGGTGATCCTCATTATTAATACAAGGAATATTTCTACAGAGGAAATGTATCCAGAAGTGCCTAATGCATAAGAAGTTATACAAAAGTTAGTTTCGGTGAGAACTTTATGTATGCAAGCTGCCTTTAAAATCTTGGTGTTTGTTTTTTTTCTTTTTTTTTAATAAAAGGCTGCATCATTCCCAAAATATTGCTGAAACGTGCCTTAAAAAAGCATAATTCCTGGAAATCTGTTTCTTCTTCTGTTAGTTGAAAAGGGAGGAAGAAAATGGTCTGTGTTGGTAATTCTTTTGTTCACAATACAGCACAAAGGCCTTGGGGTCCTCTGCAGTCTTGTCGAGTACTTCTTATTGTTACTTGCACTGGGAAAACAATTTTTTTATCTTCCTAAATGTGATGCAGGAGAATTTTTATGTAATAAATCAGATGGTGAAGGCTGGAAGGACTCATTCTTATCTACACAGAGGTTCATCTCAACAGCTTCAGCCAATTATAAGTTAGGTTCCTATATCAAGCAGCTTCAGTTAAAGAAGAAAAGAAGGCATTGCCAGTCTGGAATACCCTCCACCTCTGGAACAGGCTAGGATAAATATTACTTAGAGATACACGTCTTTCTCCAGTGTCTAAACAGATATCTATACAGCTTGGAAATACCTAAATACTAGACAGCTTTAAAATTAGGTGAGTTTAATCCCACGTTCAGACTGAATTCCTGTGTAACATTAGCCATAGCACTCCCTAGATGAATTCATTCATTTAAAACAGCTCTGTATTTGTAATCCTTTCCCACATTTCCAAGAAAAAGAACTACATATGTTTGTGCAAGAGTGAAAGAGAGAGAAGGGCCCACTGCGGCCTCCCTTACTTCTGCTTTGTCAGGGATTGCTTGCCATGAGTTGAACAAAAACTCCACATCCTTCAGAAAGTGTTCTTTTTCAGAACAAGCACACCTCGCTGCCAAGAGGTGTTACCAACTTTGCTTCCTGCATTCACATTCTTGCACTTCCCACTTGGATGAGACCAAATGATTGTTTTTCCTCCTTTTGATTTACACCCTGCAGTGGCATTCCTCTGCTTCTTTGACTCAAGGAACCTGAAGACCTCAAAAAGAAAGGAAAAAAAATACTGACTGCTAACTCAGCCCTTCCTAATCTCAGCAGTCATAGGTGACTAACCTGGGACCAGCTCCTTTCTCACCATTTCATCCTGCTCTTTCAGCTTGATTGCTGGTAAACTCCATCCCTTTTCCTCTTGGTGGGAGTTCTGGGGACTTTCCCACCCTGTGTCACCACATCTGTTCACTAAAGCCACAATCTCACCACAGCCTCATTTGTCAAATGTGTTGTGTAAGATTCAGCCTTGTGGGCTTCCTCCGGAGTAAGGAGACAAAAAAATATCCTCTGTGGGAGCAGAAGCACCAGCCTGCTCTCTCAGGGTGCACTAGAAAGGGACTTTGACCTCTTCATGTCTGAGTGATTTCAGAGTTTAATCTTAACAGGATTTACAGAACAGGAGGAAGATGCTCAGAAATGCCTGAAAGAATACAGAAGAAGCCATTTTAGCACTAACAGCCAAGCTAAAAATCAGGGTATTGCTAAGGGTAACGCAGACAGACATCCTCTGGCTGTCCCTCACCAACTATCTGAAGATGAGTGGCTCCTGATCCGTGCTTGGGGCAGGTCCCACTTTCCAGCCCTGTTCCTAAACTGCTGCTGTGTTCCCTGGCTGTTCTCCCTGTTCTTCTAGCAATCCTTGCAGTTCCTGTGTGTGGCAGTGCCAGATCCAATAAATGAGCCTTAGTAAACTTCTTAACCTCTGTCCTGTTTCATGCATACCATGTAGAAGGAAGCTCTGGAACAAATGCAGGTGACAGGGCATCAGACACCTCTAGTCTGGTGGGAGCAAAATGTGGAGAGGATAGTGAGGCTGAGGTTTCATATGGTCATCCATCTCCATACAGCCTTCAGCAGGTAAGAGAGCTTCACTGCACAACATGGGGAAACCAAAGGACGGCATCCAGTTCTCATGGTTAGCATGGAAGCTTCTCCCACTGTGTTTAAACAACATTGCTTTGTGGACTAGAGCTATGTGTAAATATCTTGGCTTCTCATCAAGTAACATTTCTCACCTCATTTTGTTAATGACTACCAGGAGGGAAGTATTTGGTATTCCTCATGAACTCTCATGGCAGTTCCAGGAAGGGCATATTTAGGGTTTGTCGCCCATCCCAGGCAATATTCAGCTTACAGAAGCTGCCAGGGAGCTGGAAGATTGTATAAGGACACGAGAGCAGCTGAGCTGGGTCTAACCACAAGTCCATCTAGCCCTGCAGCCTGGGGAATGTAAGAATGGGACAAATATATATGCTATTTCCCCCAGGACTGACTAAACATATTTAGTCTCTGCATATTTGCTAACTCTCAGTGAATTGCTTCCTTATGCACTCATCCGTTCTCCTCTGGAAACCTTTTCTGCATCTGTGACATCCTCCATCTTCCTTTGGCTGATTCTGACCCTGTATCCCCAGGCCCATTTAGTGCCTAACTCATGGGTGCCAACCTCGGTCCCCCTTCCCTACTACCTCTAAAATACAGCATCTGTGAGCTGTGTGTGGTGAAAGAGTTAAAGCTCAGCCCTCCAGCCAGCACACTCCAGTGCTCCAGCCACAGCATATGTGCAGAGATAATGCTCCACACATGTTCTGTACTAGACAGGTATGCAAGACAAGATAGCAATCAGCTGACACATTTTGTAGTTACAAAGGCTGAGAGTGCCGAGAACTCCTCACGCACTGGGATGAAGGAGAGGGCTCAGCATGTTGGAGCACAACGCCAGGTTCTGCTTCGGCTCTGCACAAGTAAGAAAGCTTTCTTTAGGTTCTCCTAGCTGAAAGTGTGTGTGAATAGCTGAGGCTGGGGAAGAAGTTGCCCCCTGCCAACACACACACACACACACACAATCGTTTCTTCCATCCATATCTCCCCGGGGCAACTGAGTTGCTGGTTAAACCCAATGCTGAGTCACTGACAAATAAATTAAAACTAATATGAAAACCTTCCTCCTTGACAGCAATCCAAAAAAGCACAAATGAGCAGAAAGATGGAAGAAAAAGAAGTGAAGAAGCTGGGAGTCCTGAGGAGAGTACTACAGGAGCTATCTCAGCACCTTCTCCCTGCAACAGACTGCCCCAGAAAAATCAGAGCCATCCCTTTCCTGACACCCCTGCTGTACAGTGACAAACCAAAAAGTCTAATGCTGATTCCTGAGAGATGCCAAGCAACCCTCCACTGCCACATCTATCAGGAGACGGCAAAGCTTTGCAGCTGGTAGGATGAGATCTTCTTGTCTTGGAGGGGAGATCCCATTTTATGGCTGGAGATGAATTACAGCCATCTGAGCCCTTGTCCCATGCTGTGATGGGTGGCAGAACTGCTGTCTGAGCTGTTCTGGCCAATTTTTACAATGGTGCCATTATCCATCAGCCATCTGGTAGGCGTAGCCTGTATTTTTTCTGCATCTAGCCCTGTGTTGGCAGATGTTAGATGGAAAGGAAGGTTGGCGGGCAGAACAGGGATTTGACATCTTGTCCCTTTTCCCCTTTGCTAACATTCCTTTGGCTTGTAAGCCTGACAAACCAGCAGACTGTTATCAGATAAGTTCTCTGCAAGGACGTGGCTTCACATGTTTTTCATCCTTTTCTTTTAAGACTTCAACGGCCACATACAAGCAGATTTCCCAGGAGTCAGTGAGGAAAGGCCTGTTCAGTAAAGCAACTAGGCGAAATTCTGGGTTTAGCTTTGTTTGTTGAAGGAAGGTGGAAATGACACGTCCTCCAAAATGTCCTTGGGGGTCACTGGTATTCTTGGTTATTATAAAAACTCTTGTGAGCATCAAGGGCAATGCGGTGTGTGTCTGGCAAAGGAAAGCAGAAGGAGGATGAAGGCCTTCAGCAGGTTGCAGCTGCACAGGTTTCACATTCAGGCTGCCCCACAGCCCTTTATCCTGTAAGGAAAGGATGCATTCACCACCAAATATGGCTCTCTTGCCTCAGCTGATGATGTTGATTGCTGCTATTCATTATTTTAGGACTCAAAGAAGGGATTAAGGTCCCATTGTTCTCAGCACTGGATTAACAGAATAAGGATGAGAAGATCTCTGGTAACCAAACCCAGCAGGAGAGGGACTCCTGACAGCCAGCCCCTCTGCTGAGTGAGCTATCCTGGGGGCACTGGGCTGGAGCTAAAAGCAAAAGGAGAACCAAGTGAGCAGATTTGCTGCCCACACCACAAGGCTGCAGATGCAGCAGAGCTGTGCTCCTCTCCAAGCAGGCCTGGTGGCTTCTGCCAAGGGCAGACTCATCGAGAAGTTTGTCCAAAGACAGCGTGTCTCGCTCTCCGAGTTTAACGTGACGCCTTTTGGTCTCTGCAATTCCCCTAGCACCTCTCAAAGGCGCATGGATTTGATTTTGGCAGCTGTTCAGTGGGCCACATGTTCGGCTGATCTGGATGATGTGATTGTTTTTGGGAGAACTTTCCAGGAACATTAAAATTGCCTGGAGGACGTGTGTAGCTGGCCAGAGCGGGCTGCTCTGAAAGCAGAAACCCATCCAACTGTGACGAGTGCCGGTCCCAGGTGCAGTCCGTTGGTTGTATCATTTCTCCAGCAGGGTGTGCCTCTGCATCCCACCAGGACAGGCACTCTTGACACAAACCTACCCCAGGAATGGCAGCTGGAAGGAGACACTCTGGCGCTGCATGAGGCATGCGAGTCCTAGTTTTGCTCCATATTATCTGGCAAAAGAGGAAGAACGGGAGGGAGACATGAAAGAACAGCCTGGACCTGAATCTCTGGCCTGAGGGCAGGCTTGCAGCAGCATTTGTTAGCTTGCTCAAGGTGTGTACATGGCACTGCTGAGATGCTGGTCCTGCTGATTGCCCATATTGCTGCCTTCCTCCAGCTTTGCTCGGCATTTGGACCTCAGAAATGCATCCCAGGGAGGTGGCACTGAGAAGTGCTGAACTGTACAGCACAGCGCTCCAGAGGGTTTCCTCCAGAGGAAGGAAAAATGAAGACTTTCTTGAATAAACTGGGAGGAAAAATAAGGGATATTCCTTGGAATAAGGTGTAGGGCTCCTTCCAGCTGGAGGATCTTGTGCCTGAACATCAGCCCAAGGAGCCGCCATGAGCAGGAGTGGTGGGGCCTGGGGTTGGTATCATGCTGGCTACCAGTGAGCAGAGGCGTGGGGTGCACTGCTCCAGCAGTAGCACTCTCAGATCAGATGAAGTAGATCCTGAAATGCAGGGATTTCCACTGTCATGCTTGCTGATAGCATGGCAGAAAAAGGACTCCGCTGTAAGATAGTTCTGTCCTCAGGAGGAAAAAAAAAAAAAAAAGCAGTAATATTGTGCCAGCTTCTCCAGATACAGTGGAAAATGGCCAGCAACAGGTGGCTTTCTAAGTGAGGCCACTAGAGTACAGGGAGCACAATCCCTGCCCTGACTGCTTGATCCTTTACCCCAGACTCAGTCTTTTCTTCCAGAGCCCCCCCGGCCATCTCTCAGCATCGTCCTCTACGGACCTGTTTGACCTCTCAGGAGGAGCACAGATGGACCTTTCAGCAGAGAAATCCTGAGTTCAGATGGGGTTACCTTTTGCAGAAGCCTTTCGTAAAGCAAACTTCACACAAACACTCATGGCATTCAAAACCTCCTTGGAGACTCATCACATTTCTTCCCTATTTGTAATGTGCTTCAGCAAAACTCGTTGTCCATCAAATCCATGTGTCCAAGATCACGTTGTAGGAATCCTAGAGCGTGTGTGGAATTGATTGCATTTTGCTGTTGGATATGTTAGCTAAAATGCAAATTAGCTGTCACTCTTGGAACTTACATGGTACCAAGCTTTACTGTGCTTCCCTTTTTCCCCTTGTGTTAAATACACCCATGTGGGAAGGATGGCCTTTCCTACGCACCTAGCGATGCTGATAGCTCAGCGAGGCAGTGAGATTTGGCTGGGCCCATCTGTTTATAATAGCTTACAAATCTCATCACTTACTTAAAAACTATGAAAAACTATGAACCACACACATATGCTGCTAAATCATTTGGCTCCACACGTCTGGGGGAGCCCACCAAGCCTAAGCAGAGTGCAGAAACCCAACAGAGAAATGTAAGAGTAAGGTATGAGAAAAGGACTGACAGGCAGGGGAGTTAGCCCCTGTACAGCTAGAAATCTGGAATTGTCTCAGGTAGGAGCCGCAGCCCATTTCCTTACAAATCTTTCATACAGAGCTGTCAGCTACACTTTCTCTATGCTACTATGCACTGCTGCTGGCATCTGGACTCTGGGCCCACAAAAACCCAGGAACACTCCAGATCTCCTTCTCCAGTCCTTCTCCAGTGAGCTGTCATAGGTTCACCAGAGAGGGTTCCTGCTTTTCCTATCAAGACTTGATGGATGGAAGTGTTTGTTTCTTTTTTTACTACTAGCAATTACAGCAAAGCAAAATGAATTGCTTGACACAAGTTTGGGTTACAATAAAGCAGCTGATGCTGGATCTCTCAAGAAAATTAATGCAGCTCAGCTTGGAGAATGTGACTGCACGAGCAGCAGCCAGCTGGAAGGCTGCAAACAGCCCAGTAAAATGGCGAGGCAGACAGTTACTACCTTTTCCTGGCTGGTTGTGTATCTCATGCTAAAGAGAGGTGACAACCTTTAGTCACTTTATAGGCTTTAATCACAAGCAGAGCACTCAGCGTGAGAGCCCAGCCTCCCATGGCTTGGCATGCTCTGCTGTGATCCCATAAAGCACTCTGTGGCACTGGGGTGCTGGACATAGAAGGACAGAGCACAGCATTGGGCAGGAGGAGGGAGGTTTGGGTGCTGGAAGGAAGATTTTGGAGCCAGCACTAAAATCAGTGCAGTGTGCAAGATGAGTATGCATGTAGGTGGCTGCAATGGGCCTAAACTCCAGGCACTACTGGAAACAAAAGCATGAAAACTTGGGCTTGTCTCATGCAACCACCCCGCGCTTGTTGCAGGAAACCATCATTTTCCATGGCTGCTCCCTCTCTATTTGAAGTGTGCTGCTTGTTGAGGAGCTCAGCTTTGCACCACTGGAGTCAAAGCCTGAGAGATAATGCAAGACAGAAACATAACACACTGTACAACTGTCTACGAGGCACATCTGGATACAGCATAAACCTCACCTCTCTGTATAATATTATGCACCTCTCTGTATAATACTATGCATTTATTTTTCCTTCTGGGAAAAGCAAAAACAATTCAGGTCTGAGCAACAACAACAACAACTAGAAAATCTAAACCAAAACTGTGATTAGCAATGTGGAAACATTGATATAAGAGGAAACCATGCACAGTGTGGACTGTTGTAGATAAAGTAGGTGAAACATGCAGCTCTGTCCAAAACAGAAGCCAAAGCCCTCTCGGGCCAACTTTTTCCCATAGATGACTCCTCGGGAAAAGAAAGAGAAGCACTGATCTGCAGGAGTAATGCTCACAATGGGGGTTACCCCACCTGCTCCCTTCTAGATGTGACCCAGACATAGTTTCAGTGGGCTTCCCTTTCCCACTCTCCTGCCCTGGTCACCTGAGAAGTGGTCAATGTGACAGCTTCTCCAGTACTCATCTGAGCAAATATCCCATCCCACAACCATGACCATACTGATATACCTCCTAATTATCACCATCCCTCCTGCTTTTCCCACGTGGAACTGGCCACCCTCATCCAGCACTAAGCATCCCATATACATTTCCTGCTGCCATGCCACCATAGTAGGTTTCACAAGAAGCTGACACCAGCTTCTCCTCTCCTCACATGGTCCACATCCAGCGGATTATGTATAAGCACAGATGGCCCTGCATTGTGTGTTAATTGGGGATTGTTCCTTTTTATCTGGTCACTGAAGCTTGTCCTGGACTTTTCTTTGATTTCAGAGGTTTTTGTATGAAGCTACCAGGCAGAACTGAAAGGCTGGTCAACAAGACCTTTGTGAATGCCCTGAATTGCATGAGCTGCTGGGGCAGCCTGTAGCTGTGCAAACATGCTGATGGCTTTTAAAGGCTCTTACACTATTGGTACAGGGCATCGGGGTTACGTGGGATGTATAGAAATTTGACCCAACAAGGAGGAAAATGGATGTAGAGTAGGAGAGGCTATGTTCCTCCTACCTCATCACATCTAACAAGTCCCTGAGCATCAGGGGTGAGTAAGCCCAGCATGTGCTACAGGCCAGTCACAACGAGCAGTTTTTATCATCCATTTCTCAAAGCTATGTAACATCTATGTACCATTCTGCTCTGTCTGGGTGGATGAATGGGAATCCATCTGCTTAGAGCAGCCTATGCCTTCCCACAAGCACTTCTCAATCTGGCTATAAAGCATAGGCCAAGATGTTGCACACAGAGATGTGAACTTTTGGGTGCCTCTGAATGGCCTCTTCAGGCCACAAGTCCTCTCTCCTTGTTCTGTTTTCCTACATCCCTAAACCACTTCACCCCTACTGGCTAAAGCAGCCTAGAGCACAGAGAATGGTGAATAGAGGGCAGAAGGAATGGCTGCTGTACATCAGCCAGAAGGCAAGCATGGATGCTGCAGATGTTGCAGAATTGCTCACTTGGAAGTGTGGGGAGAAGAAAGAGAGTCCTCTCAAAGCCATTAGAGTCACAGTGATGGAACAGGGCCCCCCACAACAAGGGAACAGGAAGGAGGAAAGGAAGATTTTGAAGCAATGATGAGGAGCTCCCAGCTGAGGAGGTCAGTGACAGCAGCCCCCTAACACATGTCAAGCTCTTAGCAAGGAGCAGGCTTCACAGGCTCCGCAGCACACCTGGCCAGCCATGCCCTGTAATGTAGCATAGCTCATCCCACCACCTCCATTCCCCTCATGAATGCAATCTGCCAGCAGTTTGTGGGAGGGCTGAGCTGACAGTGTGACTCTTTCCTACATCAGCCTTTATGAGGGAAAGTAACCCTTAGCTATGACATCCAACACCTAATAAAAAATTGCCTTACAGACTTCTGACAGTCTTCCGTGGGACCTCACATTGCAGTTACACATAGGCACAAAACCTGGTGGCAGGGGCAATTCTCATGCAGGTGGAGCTGTGGGTGAACACTTCTCACTGCAGGAAGTGGGAGACAGAGGAACGAATTGCCTGGTTATAAAACATCGTGCAGGCATTCCTTAGATGGCCATGACCAAACCTCCACCTTCTTGGAATGAGTGAAGCAAGCGAGCAGGCCTTCGACTCTGCTGTCAAGCAGTATCTCAGCAGGGGAGCTCTCCTTTGCCCTCCCCACAAGCATCCAGGCATCATTAGCATCGCTAGCTGTGGAAGTCCTCATCAAGAACATGACCTCATTGTTTCAGCGGCTGCATAAATGCAGCTTAAAGATGGTCTCTGCCCCCACAGAGCCCATAATCATGTGTAAAAAGCTGCATGGGGAACACAGTCTGATTGAAAAAGAGTATAAAGGAATAATAAGATAATACAGTAATATGTCCTTGGCCTGTCTCCCTTTCCTCAGTGTGTTACTCTCTTGACCCTGATGATGTGATGTCTCATTTACAGTCCTAGAAATGCAGGCCATATATATCCCTGTAAGTAAGAGATCAAGGACCAGCTCTACAGTCTGATTGGCAGAAGCCAGCCCAGCTTGGCTCATAACTGAATTCTCTTCCCTCATCCATGCCACAGTAGTCACCTTCACAGTCCTGACAGGGAACAGTCCCTGGCACATGATGTTCCCTAGGCCGAGCCCAGAAAACACAGGTGGGATCTGGCCAACTAAAAGGAAATGTCTGTTATCCCCATTGTTTGAGACTAAGATGTTGAGATGAGTTGCCTGTGACCACAGGGAAAGTTAGTATTATAGACCAGGCTGTCCTTTCCAAGGATCAGACAAGCATTTTTCAGGTTAGAATCAATCCTTATTGCATATCTATTGCTTTTTTAGCACATAATTCAGAATTAGTTATCACTTAAGTTTCAACCTTGTAAGAGGATCTAAGCACATACATTCTCACTTGCAGAGCTGCGTGCACTTGTGGGTCTAGCCAAGCTGCGAGGAATACCAGCTGTGCATGCAAACAATCACTGCCAAACACCATGAAGCCTTTTTTCAGCCAACAAAAGTGATTTCTCTACCAGCTCATGGTTGGTGCTGCATGCAGTGCCCTGGCAAACATGGCCTCCAGCATTCAAGTAGAGGCTATTCTGGCACAAGGTCCTTTAGGATGATTGAGTTAGCTCCAGCTGAGCCCCATATGTTCAGCCACTGCTTCTGATCCTGCACTAACTCCCAAGCTGCAGAGCAGTCATACCAAACCTGTACCAGTAGTGGTTTTGGACACCCTTGAGCTATGGCCTGAAGTTAGCCCACCACAGGCATTTATTCCCAGGGCCATGACTAAAACTACAGGGAATTTGGACCTGGGAGCCCTGGATAGCACAGGAATCCCACAAGTCATTTCTCCTTTGAATTAGGAGGCAGCATTTGTCACACGTCCATTAAGCAATTATAATTAGCACCTTAGAGCTGTAAGATCACATTGCCTAGAGGTGAGGCTTTACCATGTGTGGCTGCAATGGCGGAAGAATCAGGCTTCCTGCTTGCACTTCTGTCTCTTCTTGCTGCTGTGGAGCGTCTGCAGCGACAGAGGGGGGATGGAATTTATTTTTTGGGTGATATAAAGTGAGTGGGGAACTGTGAGAAGAGAAGCGCTTATTTGACCTTGAGCGCAGGGAGAAAGCATAACACACGATCTGTATAAAGTTTCCTCTTGAAGAAAAATAATAATAATAATAATAAAAAGTCTTTTTTGTTCCTCTACCAGAGAAGACTGTAAAAATCTGCTCCTGCAAAGCTGAAGTGGATTTCACAGCCAAAGCGAGGTCATTCAGAAACTGCTGCCAGGTCAAGTTTTCACTTTGAACATTTTCACAGTTAAAGGAGGATCCAGGACATGTAAGAAAACACAGCCCTACACTTTCCACTTGAAACTGCTTTTAGCTTGAACTATAAGGTGCAAAGAAGAGAGCTGAACTGGTTGCGGAGGGAGGGGGAGGCTGGAGTGGCAAGGCTTGGGTGATTTGTTTATCTAGAAAATCTCTGCATCTGCTCTTTTCAGTGAAGTTCCCATCGCTTTTTTTTTCTACTCCGTTTTCCAGCTGTGCAGCACAAAGCACAGGCAGGTCAGCAGCCTTGCTGAAGATCACAGAGTGAGTCAGTGGCTCTGGAGAGATCAGAGCCAGAAGCCCACTGTGTGCCAGCTCTTTGTGCTTCCCTCTGCTTTGGAAATTCCTTTCAACCCTAGGTGCTAAAACAAGGTGAAGCAGGACAAATTCCAGACTGCGGCTTTGGCAGAGGCTTCTGAAGGACTCGGTGAAAATGCCACCACAGTGCTGTGACATCAGGCAGTGCTCAGTCATATTTGTGCTCAGGGGTAAGGGAATTTCTGCATCTGCTGCTCCATGATTTGCAATAGCATTACATCCCACTGGCTGTCACAACAAAATCTGACAGCACTGCAGGTTTCTTAAAGACATTAGATTTCTACAATGCATCATGAAAACTGGCAGCCAGAAGGAGAAGAACACCAGGAATGCAGAACCCGCTATAGGATGAACCACCCAAGAAAGGGATGCTGCAAATCAGAAACTGTGGCTGCACTTGCTCAAGCAAAATAAACAGAGCAGGGGCTCAAGCACCAGCATAGAACCATAGAATGGCTTGGCTTAGAAGGGATCCTAAAGATCACTGAGCTCCAACCCCCTGCCATGGGCAGCATTGCCACCCCCCAGATGAGGCTGCCCAGGGCCCCATCCAACTAGGCCTTGAGAACATCTATGGATGGGGCATCCACGGCATCTCTGGGCAGCCTGTGCAAGAGCCTCACCACTGCAGCTTGTCCACACTATTGCTGGCACACCCCTCATCACTGCTGTCATAGCATCTTCTTGTTCTTAGGATGCATATCAAACAGGGAGGGAACATGCCCACATATAAGACGGGTGACATTTTTCCTGATTGGACACTTGACCTGTTAAAAGTGACCTCTGTCTTTTCCCCCAGATTACAATGCCTTCATGCTAACATCAACTAAAGTTCTAGCTAGCTATAAGTTTTAATATCTGAAAGGACTGGGAAAGAAATGAAGGAAAATAATGATTTTTTTAGAGTGCTGTTTTTATGTGTGTGTGTATATACATACATATAGCCTTTGCCAGAGAACTTGATTTGTTATTGTAGAGTCCCTTGGAAACAACGGCTGACAAGGGAGAAAGTAATTTATAAGCCTTGAGATACATTGATTAATTGCTGCCATTTTGCACAATGATACTGGGGTCCTTTAATGGGAGGTCACCCAAGGGTACAGGGCTGAAGTGAATAGATTATTACTGGAGGGCTGCTGGTTTTCAGTGACCGCAGAGCTGTTTGTGAACAGGGGGCTCGGCTGGTATGAACAGGATAGTCATGAACACTGCACTACAAAATGGTTCGTTGTTGTGGTCATGTGCTCTGGACTGCTAATATTCGTGGGTGCACTTGTGTGGGCATGTTCAGTTTATTTAGAAAATAAGGGCATTGAAGCACTTGCTTTCTGAAGGGGAAAAAAAAAAGCATGGAGTAAGAATAACTCCAACTGTGCAAATACTGAAGAGAAAGAAAGGAGAACATCTCATTCCCTTTTTCACAAGTTTTTAAATGACAAAGCAAAAGATGTGAAATGCTGGGCAGAGCCATTGCCTGGGGTCCCCAGCAAAGGCTGCTAAACCAATAATCTTGCTTTCCTGACCTTGCAGCCTTCTAGCAAATCCTTTCTACTTTAGCAGGATTTGTTTCAGAGAACTCAGCTGTGTAATCTGGTACTCTGGTAATGTCCTCATTTAACAGATTCAAAGCCAAATCCTGCTCATAGCTGCCCTGGCGCAGTCCCGCTGCTTTTGGTGTGGCTGCTCTGGCTGAGAGCAGAGTGTGACGTTTTTCCCATTAATCTCATTCTCCCTTTCTATTGTGTTTCATTTTATGGTGCCCTAGAAACCAGGAAACCTGTATGTCTTCAGCCATTTGATGTACAGGAAATGTATTCACTTAACTAATCTTTTCCCTCAACAGAGATGGGTTTTTGTTGGGTTTTTTCTTTTTTTTTTTTCTTTTTTTTTTTTTTCCTGAGCTGGCCTCACAATGCTTATGGAGATGCTGGTTACAGTAGAGAGGAAAAAGATTAAGGCTGGTAACTCAGCTGCCACATGTATTATACTTGGTTAGAACTGTTTCTAGGAAGCTCCAGGAACAGAAGTCTTGAGTCCAAACTTTGCGTACAGCTACTCTCCAGCTCCCCTTTCAGCTACAAGAGCAGCCCTTCTGGCTCGTCTATGGGCTGGAACGGATGCAGGCAGGAACAAGATGAAACCATCCCGTGCAGGATGCATTCATACCCAGGTGATCACAGCCATCCACTCCTGCCCAGTCCTAGAAGCCAAAGTGCTCCCAAGCCTGCTGGAAAAGCAGTGGAGTCCAAGGCACAGAAGGCAGACTGTTTCTGAGGAAAGCATTAGCCCTGCAGGCGCTGCAACAGTCACCAGTCAAGTGACCCTGGAAAGGACAGCATTTCTCAACATCTACCAAACCTCTCAAGACTGGACACATCTCAGGTCCCCCACATCTACGTCTAGTGGTAACACACTGGAACAGGTTGCCCAGAGAGGTGGTGGATGCCCCGTTCCTGGAGACATTCAATGCCAGGCTGGATGTGGCTCTGGGCAGCCTGGTTTAGTGGCAACCCCATGGCAGAGGGGTTGAAACTAGATGATCTTTGAGGTCCTTTCCAACCCAGGCCATTCTAGGATTTTGTGATCTACCTTCAAACGTGAAAAAGCTCTATGGGCACCTTCAACCACACAGCCAACTTCTAGCTATGCATGGATAGCTTGTCAGGGTATATGAGGTACTACACTGATTTGGAAGAGTGTGAGCAAAGCCAAGGATGAGATGGTAGAAGGATTCATCCTACAGGACTCTCAGTGAGGCCCCTCCAACATCTAGCACAACTGCACTTGAAATATGTTCAGATTTAGGAAGGTTCCAGCAGACTGCCAGATGTACAGTAAAAGGCTGGAAAAGTTTGCCCACTCTTTGAAAACCTGAAGCTTTAAGAGATGGACAAAGGCGGCATAAAGGATGAGATAGGAAGTCAGACAACATCTGCTATTCACAGGCATGGGGACCTCAGAAAAACATAGAGGATTTGGCAGCAAGTAGTGGATACAGGCAGAGCTAGAGCAGAGAGAATAGCTGCAGGAATCAGTCACCTGGGAAAGCTGCTACAGTAAAGTTTATATTGGATCAGGCAGTCCTGAGGGATTTCTGCAGGAAGATTGAGGCGGCTGCTGAAAACTCTGGAAAAAGAGTGCAAATGGGCCATAAAAATGAAGGCAAGTGGGAGGCATGACTTTTTTTCCCTTTGGCTGAAATTTGTGCACAGGCTTTTTTTCACAGATGAAGTTCTTGTCCTTCTGAGGAAGAATACATCACTCTGGTATATGAATGACTGCAGAGTCAGTGCCACTGCCAGGATGCTCATTTTCTGTGCAGCTTCCTAATGTGACATTTCAGCACCACAAAAGGGCTCTCCTGCTGCAAGCAACAAAAATCCCTGCTCCTCCTCCTAACTCTTGCAAATTGCCTGCTCTTCATGATGCTATGTTCTCTAAGTCTACCCTGTCAAGATGGTGCACATTTCTCTTGAGCCCACATCCCCATAACAAGCATGTGCCTGTTTTGCACATGCTAGTTCATCCCCAGGCTCTCATTTGAAATGCAAAAGTTAGCTGTCCTAGAGGAAGCACAACGTCTGAGGGCATCATTTACACCAGACTTTCTCCAGACAGCGGGATGGTGACCAAAGGGCCGTGCATCCCAGCAGGTCATGAGACCCACTGCTCTGGAGAAGATCTCCTGGAATTTCCTCTTGTAGGAGGGCTTGGTTTCCGTGCCCTGTTTCTGTTACTGTCCTCTCGCCAAGCAGCACACAGTTGGCTGGCATTTTCCCGAAACCATTGCGAGCAGTGCCTTCAAAGACGCGACGCCACATGTGCCAAAGCATGACTCTGGTCTGAGAGAGTTCCCGTCAGCCTGACGCACAGGGAGAATGCTCAATTGATTCCTGATGCAGTTACATGCATCACAACACAAAGATGTCACCCACCAGAATGAGCGTGTTGAGTCACTGCGTTTCCCCAGGCTGCAGAAGTGCAGGAATCATTATCATTTCCCAGCACAGACCTATGAGGGTGCTGGCTCCGGCACTTGCATGCTCCACTCACCCTCTGGATGGCTTTTCCAAGCAGTCAGCATCAACACAGGACACAGGCATGCCTGCCTTTCCCTCTGTCTCTCTCAACCTATCATGCCATGGCTGTAAAAGGAAAATATGTATGTACTTTCTCTCTCTCTCTCTCCGTAAGTCTCTTTTTATATATTAGTATACATATATCAGTATGTATATGAATACGTGTAGATATACACATATATATGTTTTAATATGACATTTATAGCATTTCTTAAATACTGATTGAAACAATGATTTATGGGTTTTCAAATAAGGATTTATGGGCCACCCTCAGCACACTGGGCCAGTGTATCCCAGGGCCATTTGTCAGAGAGTGTGACAAGGTAGGGAAGGTGGCAAGGATTCTTGCTGGGTCATCCATGAGCGACACTCATAGATATGTGGGAGAGCCAGGAGGGCAGGAAAAAAAGGAGTCAGGATGCTTCCTAGGAGAAACAAAGTGCAAGACAAAGGCGATCTTGTTCACAAGGTGAAGATGTCTCCTCTCACCAACCAGGCAAGGGAGTCAGGGTAGCAGCCTGCTAGCAGATCCCATGGCTCTTGACCTACATGCTTTTGCTACTATAGTAGAAGAGGGGCAACAGTTAGGGAGCACTGCTGTAAGTCGTTTGTCAGGAGCGTGAGAGAAATCTGTCCTTGGCTTACAAACACCACACACAGCTCTCTGCTTTGATGACTGCAGCTGTCTGTGTTAAGGGAGCCGGCAACTGGAGAGCGGAGGGGGATGCTGGAAAAGGGGGAGTGGGAAGGCTTTTGGTCCTGGGTGGACAGACAGACAGACAACTATTGCCTTTAGGATCCTTGGGGACAGGTAAATTGTAAGGGAAGCTGTAATATGCCATAAAACTAATATCTCTTGTTGAGGCTGTGATTTGTCACAGCCAGGAGAGTTATGAATTTTAGCTCTAGAGTCAGTATTATTTTAGCTTACCCTTGAGGGTCAGGATTCACGGGCTGGAGATGAAGTAGATGTTGTATAAAAATATCTCCCCACAGGCAAGTGGGTGTTTGTGCTCTTCACTAAGTGGTCTGTGTGATACACAGTTTCCACATTTCCACAGTTTACACATTCCAGGTGAGAACAGGTGGGATCCAAAGCTCTTGATGGATCTGAAGTGGTACTGCTCTGAAAACGCAGATAATTGGGTCACTGTCAAAGTGTGTTATGTGTTAATTTTACGTCTTTGAGATTTTGCTTCTGATGAGTATGTACATCCTCACACCTCTGTCTCAGGACAAGAAGGCAGGTTTCACATAGGAAATGTCAAGTAGAGGCAAGGAGAGGAAACGATAACTTGAGTTGCAGTGCAAGGGATCCCAGCGCTGCAGGAGATCGGAGAGGACAGTGGCCTCAGAAAGAAGCAGTAGGAGAAAGAGGCTGGTTGAAGAAGAGCCTTGTGCCTTTTGACAGGTCTGCTCTTTCCCCTAATTGCCATTCCCTCCTGGATGAACCAGTAATGATGCAACTTGCAGGCACTGCTTAGAGTCACTGAGTTTGTGCAGTAGACCCATTAAGGCATGTTCCTGGGAGACCCGAATGTGGCAACCTCATCTCATGATAATGTCCCTTAATTTTTTTTGCCTTGAGTTAAATTTTTAGACAGTCCTACATTCTGCATCCAGTCTCTATCATGCTCTGGACTGTCAGAAATGGGCTGACGCTACATGGCACTGAAATTTAGCCTCAAGAGATGGCAAACTGACAAGTTGAGCAAGGACACCTTTGCAAGACTGAGTTTTGCTATCCACACTCCCTGCACACACACTGTCCTCTAGCCCCCACTGTGTCCCAGCATCAGCTGCAAGTTTTGCTCTGGAGAAAAGGCAAAGGTACGATGTACACACGTTCCCCTGCGAGAACTGATCCTCCTGCTTGTCAGCAGTGTAACAATCCGGAACAGTGCAGTTATTGTAATTAATAGTGATCTGGGAAGATTATAACTTTCTCTCTCTCCCCCACTTATTTTTTTTCCCTCCTTTTTCCCCCAAAACTTTCTGGTTGTGCTTTTTTTGGCAACCCCAAAATAGTAATTTGATGCAAACTCTGGCCGCAAATCCAATGGAGCTTGATAGGCTTTAAATGAGGGGAGGGGGACAGGCAGGGGCGATTGCTTTAATAACTGTTCTTGGAAAAAGGCCATTGATGTATTTTCATTACTCAGAAGAAAGCCAGAAAGAAAACAAGTGGCAGGACAACCATTAGAAAATAACTATGAATAATTATAGAGTGGGGGCAAGGGGAAGTCCAGGGAATTACTTCAGGGATATAATCACAAGCCCACATCCAGGCCAGTTACTGGCAGCTAAGAAGAGGATCTATCCAAACAGTGTTTTTTGGGCCCCTCTGGTTTGGGCCCATCTCTGTTCAATCTTGCACAAGCCTACGTCCCCACCACAGAAGCTGCTGTCCCCACAGTCTCAGCAGGTCCCTGAAACACTACACATGGTCCTGACCCTACAGAACTCTACAGACCTTTGTGAATGAGCCTCCACGTGCACGTCAGGCACAGAACGGAGACAGGATATTTCCCTTTCACAATGGGAAAGCCAAAGGTCTAAGCCACAGCGTGGATTAAATTGGTGAGGATCTTAACTGTCCTTTGAGTGACACAGTTCTAATAAAGGATGCTGTACAGACATTCTACCACACAGCAGAAGGCTCTGCAAGAAATCAAGGTATGATAATCATATGCAGAAAAAAGGAAAGAGTTTTCCCTAGCCAAAAGAGACATAAAAAGGCCTGGGGAGTTCTTCCCATTCCCAAATCCCAGAGTATTTCAGATGTCCCCAGAGAATGTTACAGTCAGGAGCCATGTCCTCCAGGTAAACCATTATTTATCAGTGCTTTAGGGGTCAAGGCAGCAAGTACATGATCACATAAGCAAAGCACATTCCCACATCACATCCAGCATACTTATAAAGGACCTCTGCTTGTTCAGTCAACTCCAAGCATTTTTTCTTCCCCAAAGCATTATTCCTAACACTCACAGCAAAACCAGCACTACCTTAGAGTGGACAAAAGGAAACTTCTTCTGAGAACACCTGTTTCTTCCAGGGAATACCCTCCTCCAACCACAGCAATGATCTGATTTATTTATGGCCACCCATCACCATGGCACCCATCTGCACAACAAGGTTTCTAATGTGCCTTACTCTATATCAAGGAGACAAGGCAACCCCCCGTATTTCAATGCACCACAAGGTAAATAATTAGACAGTACCTCCAGAAGACAGCAAGCTGGGGCATTTGTTCAAGTTTCCCAGAGACCATCTGAATTTGTACTTTTCCTTTTATTTATGCCATTTTTTCTTCTGGTTATTGATGTTTCTCGTTTGTTTTTATTAGATGCAGGTGTTTTCTGCCCTTCAGCTGGGAGCACTTTTCCTTTTCAGCCAACTCCAGTCCTACTTTGTGCCTCAGTCACCTTTTGACTGTGATACTGGAGAGAAAAGGAGGAAAAAAACCAGGAGAGAGTGAGAGATACTGATTTTTGCTGCCTCAGCAGATGTGTGTTAAAGTGTTTTAGTGATTCAGCCAGTGCGCCTGCCTGGGGCCAAAGGAGAGGCATTGTCTGAATCTAAAACAATTAATAACAAAAAAAGAATGTGGGCAGCATGGAGCAGGGGAAGGTGGAGGTGGAAAGCGAGCAAACCACAGGGATATTCTGAGCTCTCTGAGCACCTCAGTAAGATCTCCAACCGTTTCCAACAGCGGCAGTGTGGTTGCAGCCAAGACCCTC
Source organism: Pavo muticus (assembly GCA_016647715.1). NCBI lineage: Eukaryota > Metazoa > Chordata > Aves > Galliformes > Phasianidae > Pavo > Pavo muticus. The sequence continues at coordinate 1,068,422 of JACDJE010000134.1, forward strand.
TGTGACACGGGAGCCTCACCGGCCCTGTTGTACAGACGAGGGAACTAAAACTGCTTTTGCAATTCCTCTTGGGCCCTCCAGAGCCTCTGGACGAGGGTCACGCTCCTCCCCAGAGCTGAGCTGTGCTTCCCTGACATCCCAAGCACACTGGGAGGAGGGGAGATGCTCAGCCATGCTGAGGGACCTGCTCAGGCCCTGCAGGCTTCTGCTTGCTGCACCGGCCATGAAGGCTGCAAAGGCACAGAAGGGAACCTCTGCTCATGATTACCCCATTAGCAAAAGAAACTAATTTTGTCTGTGCTCAGGCAAGAGGAATTTGCCCCCTGAGCAACATCCAGTACAAGACTCTGAGCTCTGGTCCTTATGAAAAGGCCCCAGAGCTGATGTCCCTCACAACTCACAGGGTGGCACAGGTGGGTGATGGGGAGATGGAGGCACCAGCCACCATCGTCTCTGGAAATGTGGGCAGCCAAGCCCTGGTAACATGAAACAGAGCCAACCCAGCCCTGCAGAACACCCAGGCACTGATCTGGTGAGGGGAGACTCCAATTCCTACACGCGGTTTAAAATTGATACCCCCATGAGGCATGTTAAAAAGCAAAACATTGATGCTGTCTTCACTGGAAGCATCAGTTGCTTTGTTTTTTTAATGACACAGAAAGCTGCCTGCAAAGAGATAATTTCCTTCAGCCTAGCCCTTGCTGGATATGCAAGGAAGTCCTTGGAGGTGACTCTCCAGTGTATCCAGTATGCCACCTAGCCCTCGCTAGCTCTACTACAGCACTGCTCAGCTCAAGCTGCTGGAAAAGGCTCCCAGCAGGAAGCTGCCAGCACCTCTTGGGGTGGAAGGCACCATCCAAGGGAAGGACAAATATAATGGGCAGGAATCAGATTTTACTCCTGACTCTCAACCCAGCCTCCATCCAAAGTGAAGCAGCGCATTGGTATCTGCACTGCCTGCTGTTGCCTGTCTTATCTTTCTGAGCTTCTTGCTCAGGCTTGCTCCATCAGTTCCAATTTTGTCACTTGTCATTGTGCCCTCTGGGATTACTCCAAAGATGAAATATTGGCTCTTTTCATAATGATCCTTGAGGCACTCGATTTCGCAACCTGTTGGTATTTTTAAATACTTGCACACGAGAAAAAACAAACCAACCCCCCAAAATGCCATTCTCCTGTATAAGCATTATTTTCCTAACACGACCTACACAAACTGGACAGTGGTTTTGGAGGGAGAAGAAAAAAATATCTCAGTTATGTATCTGTGATTCAGCTCTTAATCTTCCTAGACTACCTCAACTTGTTTGATGTTCTAAGTGCCCCCAGAACACACAGATTAGCCCGAACTAATTAAAACATATGTTTCATCCTCTTTATCATGCCCAAGAAAGCCAGTGCTTCTGTACATTACAGAGAACGTCATAACGAATTGTGACGTATCTATGATATAAAGAATGGTAAGAGCTTTCCAAATAACTACAACTCTTTTTTTTTGCAACAAAGAGCCATATGTAACACATGGATCCTATAGCAATGAAGTATATTAGAAGATACTAATAGAAATCTTAGGTTTTTCTGTTTCTTCATTCCCCCAGAATAAGAAAGCATGTCTTATAAAGCATTATTGTGCCCACCCTTGGAAGAGAATAAGCCACGAGAAATGAGACCTTTGTTAGCTGCAGGCTCTTCTATGGCTCATGAACAACTGCTTGCTGCCTCATTGCTGACTTTTTTTCCTGGGTAGCAGATTTTTTTTTGGATCACCAGCAAAAATGCCGAAAAGCAAAAAAATGCCAAAAAGGGAGGAGTGCAGACAGCATGTACCAAGCATTCATCTGCAGCTTTATCCCAATTGCTGGGCTTAGTGGTAGGATCCTTGTGGTTGAGGCCACTTTCAACATCTGGCAGAAAACCTGCCATCAGGGCACATCTCATGACTAAAACTTTGCCATCTTCTGGTTTGAGAATCAGACACCGCTTCCAGGTGTGCTTTCATGGATGAAAGTTCCAGCACAGCCTTGCAGCTCAGTGTAGGAGGGAAGCTAAGATGCCCTCAAGACAACCTCACACCACCTGGAAAGCCCAGGAGAAAGCTCCCTGACAGAATAAAATTAGGGCAGCTTCCCCAGGGCTGCCTTGCAGGATCCCTGCCCTGCAGCCATCCAGCCGTGCCCAAGCCTCCTGTGCCAGGGCTTGCAGCTGGGCTGGATAGAAGCAGCTCCATACATGCCTCACCACTCTGCATCCCACAGGTTGCAGTGGGAGTGAAACCTCTCCACCATCCCTCCCAATACTCCCAGTACTCCCCTCCCAATGCTGTCTCCGTACTAGATATTGTTTGGGATGTACTCTTTCTTACAGGGTGGAGGAGAGAAGAAGGAAAGCCAGTTCTCCCCTGTCCTAAGCCCTTTTGCAAAGTGCTTTCAGATTTCCAGATGAGGAGCGCTCTCTCTGCCCAGTGCTATATTCTGCAAGGCACCAGTTAGACCAGTAGCAGATCCCCACAAAACTCAGCAGCAGGATGCAATTAATAAATAATAAAATGCTGCAAAAGTCCTAAGTATCAACTGGAAAAACCATTTAAAAATGCTTCTAGATAAAATCCCAGGGGGTTGCTTTTCTTACCTTAGGGGTGCCTATTTTGCAGCGGTTAGCTACGATCTAAGCAGAGATTTGGGTATTATCAAATAAAACCTCTGGAAAACCTGCTGATTCAAAGAAAGGGGGCAAAGCTCAGAAATCTGCCTTTCCTTTTTGAAAAGAGGGGTTGAAAAAAGGACAGGAGGGAGCCAATCTTTACTACAGAGCCCACATGGGGTAGGAAGGCGGTAAAACAAGGAACACCTGAAATGCGCAAAAAAACCTTCAGAGGGGAAATTTTGGTGAAGAAAGAGTTAATGCTTTTAAGCGGCTCTCCGTCCTCTTACCATAGATAAGGGTGCATTCTAGTGGCAAAATCCGTGCAATGCAGCTGACTGATCTAAAAAGAAACCTGGGGAATATGAGGCTTTGGAGGAGTGTGTGCATGTGCAGAAGTGGGGGGGGGGATGTGATTTGAAATGCACAGAAACCTCACCCAGAATTGCCTGATCCCTGTTGATTTCCTGCTCTCCCTGGTAGCCAGCCCTGTGCCTGTGCTGGTGAGCAATCTCCCAGCACTCACCCAGCAGTCCTGCTGCAGCTCCAGGTGTAACATCCCTGTGCACAGCTGCCTGGGCTGGCCACGGGGCTGCACAATGCAATTTTGGAGATTCCCTTCACCACGCTTCCAGCTTCCCCACTCCTAGCAATGAATGAGCACTGAGGGAGGCAAGTGTGAAGGACCAGGGCCTGGAGAGCTGTAACACTGAGGAATGCAGCGGTGGAACAAAAGGCAGCAAACCCCAAGCTGTCCAGTGCAGGGGATGAGCACTGCAAAGTGCTTTCTTTCTTCTTTTTCCATCTCCCCCTACACTTTGAGCAGGGCAAAAGGCAGAACAAGAATGAGCTAAAACGTGCAAATTTGAATTTGTATGGCAAAATTCCCCTTGTTTTCTGGCGTGCCCTAAGCAACAGAGAACTTTTCCAAAGAGTAATCTAGCAGTTCTTACAAGCAGCCTAGCCCTCCCTCCTGCTCGCTGTCCAGCCACGTTAATCCTTATTGTCTGGGGGCGTGGGGGGCACAGCCTGTACACCCTCGCTGAGTTCTTACCCCTCGCTCAGGACTGGGGAGGCAGGAAGGGAGAGCTGGGCATGCTGCACTCACAGAATGGGAGCAGGGTGGGTGAGAGCAGCTCCCTGGCACACATCCAGCCATCTCCCTGCCATGCTCACCTTAAGAGCCGAGGGGTGCTCAGGGTCCCCCCACTTTCTGAGGGTCCTGGGCAGGGCACAGGAGTCCCTGTCTCATCAGCAAGACTGCAATCAGTCTAACCAGCAAGCCCTGCAGATGCAACGTTCCCCTACCTCCCTAAACTCACAGCTCTCCCATCCAGATGCCCTGCAACCCAATTGCAACCATTTTTCTCCTTTTATATATCCACATACATATTTAAATATATATATATATATATATATATAAAACCTTGCAGATCCCAACTATTTTTTCCCCATGCCTCTCCCCTCCCCATCCTCGCCTTCCCCTTCCCCCTCCTCCTCCCCTTGTCTCTCCTCATAATATTATCCTTGATCACTGCCCGGGGTTTGAAGCCCAGAAGTCAGAAGCTGCGCACCCCACCCCCACCGGCTCGAGTGTGCACTGATAGGGCCCTGGCTGCTGGCACCCAGTCAAGCTGAGGTGTCATTGGGATCTCAAATTGCAGCTAGGGGCTGGCAGGCAGCCAGGGGCAGTCTATTTAAAAGACAGCCTGTTCTGCAGTATTCAGTCTCTTTAGAAACTTCTCCAGGGGAAAAGTGTTGGGAGATCTACAAAGTGGATTTTTTTTTTTCCTTTTTCTTTTTTTTTCTTCCCTCTTTCTCCCCATTTTTTACCGCTCCTCTGCAGACTTTCCAACCAAACACTTCAATTTCGCAGAAAACTTCTTTTTTCCTTTTTTTTTTTTTTCCTGCCATTTTGGGGGCTTTTTCTCTTTTTTCACTTTTTTTTTCTTTTTTCTTTTTTCTTTTTTTTTTTGATTTTTCAAACCTTGGAAGAGGAAAGCAAGAGGGTTGAACAGAGCCGATCGAAACACCACTTTGCTTCATACCACGCTTCCCAGCAGCTCGCTGCGTCGGGAGAGACTTCTCCTCCTGCAGAAGAAGGGGGAGGGAAGGGGAGCTTTGCATCCCCTCTTCCTTCTCCTGCGCTTTTCTTTTTTTTTTCCCCCTCTTGACTGCTTTGATGCCATAAGAGCAGGACGCTGGGTTTCAAGGAACTTTGCTCCCTTCCCAACCTGCCTCCTCCCATCCCTTTGGGTGCGTGTGTGCGTGTGTGTGTGCGGTCCCATCCCACTCCCCAGCCCCTGCAACCTGTAGGCTGCAGCTCCCCGTGCAACCTTCTCTCCCTTTCCCTCCTCCTCCCCTCCCTTTCTCTTTCTGCGCTCCCGCGGATCGCCGTGCAATTCCCCATTTCCAGGCGAAAAAAGAAAGAAAAAGACCCAAAGCAAACGTAGACCCTCTCCCACAGCCAAAAGAAAAGCGGGAGGCTCTTGCACCCCGAGAATAACCCTCGGCCTGGGGTGCCCGCAAGCAGGGGCTGCGCTTTCAGCCCCCTTTCTTTTTTAAATTCTCCAGTTTTCTTTTTTTTTTTTTCCTCCCCCCTCCCGGAGGGGCCAAGCGGGAAGCAGACGTCCCCCGCCCCCGCCGGCGGCAGCCCCGCGCCCCGTCCCGCAGCATCCATCCCCCCGCCGCGATGCTGCTGCGGCTCCTGGTGCTGCTGGGCGCCTGCCCGGGGCTCTCGCGGTGCCTGGGTTCCTTCGTTCAGTGCGAACCGTGCGACGGCAAAGCTCTGTCGCTGTGCCCTCCGCCGCCGCTGGGCTGCGAGCTGGTGAAGGAGCCGGGCTGCGGCTGCTGCCTCACCTGCGCCCTGCCCGCCGGGCAGCCCTGCGGCGTCTACACCGAGCGCTGCGCCCGAGGGCTCCGCTGCCTGCCTCGCCAGGGCGAGGAGAAGCCGCTGCATGCCCTGCTCCACGGCACCGCCGTCTGCCTCAGCGAGAAGAGCTACCGCGAGCAAGCCAAGGCCGGTGAGTGCCCCGCGGCCGAACCGCCGCTCCCCTCCGCGCCCATCCTCCCGCTGCCCCCCTCCCCTCCATCCCCGCCTGCTTTTCCCTCTTCCGGGAGCGCTTCCGCACCCTCCCGCTTTGCTTTTCCGCCCTCCCGGCTGCTCCCTTTCCAGCTTTCCGCTTGCTTTTCCACTCCCTCCCTCCGCTTGCTCTTCCCTGCCCCCGCCGGCCGCTTTCCCATCCTTCCGGCTGCATTTTCCAGCGTTCCAGGTGCTCTTCCGTGCCCCTCGCTTGCTTTTCCACTTTCCAGCTGTTTGCCTTCCTTCTGCCCTCTTTCCATCCCCAACTGCTCTTCCTTTCCCCCTCCCCACCGTGTTCTTTCTGGCCGCTCTTCCATCTCCCTCCACCACCACCACCACTACCAGCTGCTTTGCCATCCTTTCAGCCACACTGCTATCCTTACGCCCCACTTCTCCCTCTCTTTCTCACATCCCCTGGCAGCTCTTCTGTCCTTACTGCTATTTCCTCATCCCTTCCTCTCCCCACTCCTCCATCAGCTGCCTTCCCAAGCCCCCAGTTGCTTTTCCAGCTTCCCAGCTCCTCTCTGCCACTGTCACTTCCCCTGCTTGTTCTGCCAACCCCCTATTGCTTTACTGCTTTCCCAGCTACTTTCCCATCATTCCGACTGCTCTTCCACCCCCCCCAGCTCTTTTTCCGTCCTCTCAGCTGCCCTTCCATATCTTTGTGCCCATACCTTTCTGCCTCTTTACTCATCCTTCCCATCCATGCCCTGGCTGAATCTCCTGTTGCATCATCCCACATCCCCCTGTCCATCGCTTCCGGGTTGACCCGTCCCTAGGAGAGTTTTCTTCCTCCACTTCCCAGATGCATCTGAGTCCTTTCCCAGCTGAATCCTTTCCACCTCTCCTTCATCTCCATCCTTGCCCTCTCCCTGACCCCCTTTCTCTCCACCTTGCTCTTGGGCTCTGCAGCTTGAGCTCCATGGGATCCTTCTGGGCAAGGCACCCCTTGCATCCCCCAAACTCTCCCGCTTTGGCATTCGGACTCCCTCTTTCACCTTGTTGCAGCCTGCTCCTGGTTGTCTTTGTTGGGTAAAGGGCTTTAGCACTGGGAGGTGAAAAGAGCAGGTGCATTAGGAACAGGGAATCCAAATGCAAAAAAGAATGACAGTGTAGCTAACAGCCAGAAAGAACGCATTAAAAGCAAGTATGAAGGCTGGCATGGTAGCACTAGCGCAAAGCCAAGCTGAAATGCTTGCACCTTGCACGTGACAAAAGCACAAACGCAAGTGCTGCTTCACTCGGGCGCTCGCTGCACTCCCATTGCAGGATCTGTGGCTGCTTCAGGGTTAGTTCCCCCTACGCAACACTTCTGTGTTTCTGCCATGGCATACAGGGGGGCAGGGAGGTGTCAAAGGGACCCAGGAAACCACCTGGCAAAAAAAAAAAAAAAAAAAAAAAGCAGAACCAAGGCTCCCCAAGTCTTTTTGGTCTAGGAAAATGTCATTTTTGCTTGTTAGCAAGCTGCTGCTTGTACCAGCACAATGAGAGTCCGCTTCTCCTTTCCAGCACCTAATAAATCTTGATGCGTTTAGTATTTTTTCCTTACTGCTACTTGTGCTGTCATGCGCCATCCTTCGGAGCGAACACAATTTCTATACGTGTATATACATCGACATATCACTTTCCCTGCACCAAATGATAAAAAGTATCCATCCTCTCCTAAAGCTGACCAGAAACAGCAAAGTTGAGCTCGGCCTTCTGCAGGGGACCTGGATGGAGCAAGAGCCAAGGGGTGTATGGGGAGCAGAGCAGGAAGCCAGGAGCCCCTTTCCTATCCAGGAGTGCAGGAGGCAGCACAGAACCCACTCCCAGATGAGCTAAGCAGGGCATCCCACAGCGTGTCACCCGCTGCGTTTATTTACCTCAGCTGTATGTCCGGGAGGCAGTGTGCTTGGGACAGCGAGCCCTGCAGTGAGAGCACAGCTGAGCCTTGCACACATAGCCAAGGTGCCCCGTGCAGTCTGAAGCACCCAACAAAGCATTGTCTCTTGGCCTCTTGCATGAATCTCCTTATGTTCCACCTGCCCAAGGAGTCTGTTCCTTTAGCAGGTGCTCTGCATGCAGAGCGTGCCTGGTCCCCCAGTAACATTGCTGCTTTCGGTTAGCTTGGGATGGGAGAGCCCTTGGAAGGAACAAGGAGAGCAATAGGACAGAGGGTGCAGGTTTGTTGCAAAACCACTGCTGGCACCACCTGAGCTTTGAGTTTGTACTCCCCAGGTGCCACAGGGGCTCATTTCAGTGGGTTTTGGTTGAGCTCCAGTGGGGGAGGCTTTGCAGGAGGCAGAGCGGCAGGTTTCTCCCCAGCTTTGCCAAAAATAAAAAAATATATATAAATAAAAAATAAATCAGGAATTCCTGAGGATGGGAGAAGGAAAAAACTCTCTTGGCATTCAGCTGGTAGCGTGTGAGAACAAAGTATATTTTCATAGGCGTGTTCCTAAGCAACGGGGCAAGGAAAGAAATGAAGTTTGACTTGAACTCTCTGGCCTCTGCCAGTTTGGCCAGCAGCACAAGGACTGTGTGCTGGGGGAGCTGGCTGGGCTCTCCGATCTATCAGTGACCAAAATTGGCCCTGAGCTGCAAACTGCTGAGAAAGAATCAGCGCTCTGCAAAATGAACTACAGGACAGTGGCGAGGACAAGATCTAACTGCATTTCTATTTCTGCGATTGTACTGGCTGAGCTGAGAATCACAGATGCTTTCCTGCTTATAGCCAAGGTGGAGGCGCAAGGAGAACAGTGCAGGAGCACAGGGCTGGAGGCCGGGCTTGGCTCTGCTGCTGAGCAGATGTTTTGCGTGGGGACAGGATGCTCCCGGGCACTGTGCCTCAGTTTCCTCTTCTGTGAGCTGGGCACAGCGGTGCTGAGGAACGCTATGCAGGATGTGCTGCTGGCTGGCAAATGGGTCGGAAATGAAAGCAAATGTAGGATTAAAGGGCTTTGGTAATGCTTGTTTTAAGTAGGCTGATGTGTAGGTAGTGACAGGACAGTCCCTGTAGTCCTGGCTGGCACAGTAGCCAGACACTGTCCTTTACCGAAAGCCAAACACCACTGCTGCGCTGTAATTGACGTTCCTGGTAAAANCTCTCTGCCACTGTCACTTCCCCTGCTTGTTCTGCCATCCCCCTATTGCTTTACTGCTTTCCCAGCTACTTTCCCATCATTCCGACTGCCCCTTCACCCTCCTCCTCCCCTTGTCTCTCCTCATAATATTATCCTTGATCACTGCCCGGGGTTTGAAGCCCAGAAGTCAGAAGCTGCGCACCCCACCCCCACCGGCTCGAGTGTGCACTGATAGGGCCCTGGCTGCTGGCACCCAGTCAAGCTGAGGTGTCATTGGGATCTCAAATTGCAGCTAGGGGCTGGCAGGCAGCCAGGGGCAGTCTATTTAAAAGACAGCCTGTTCTGCAGTATTCAGTCTCTTTAGAAACTTCTCCAGGGGAAAAGTGTTGGGAGATCTACAAAGTGGATTTTTTTTTTTCCTTTTTCTTTTTTTTTCTTCCCTCTTTCTCCCCATTTTTTACCGCTCCTCTGCAGACTTTCCAACCAAACACTTCAATTTCGCAGAAAACTTCTTTTTTCCTTTTTTTTTTTTTCCTGCCATTTTGGGGGCTTTTTCTCTTTCTTCACTTTTTTTTTCTTTTTTCTTTTTTCTTTTTTTTTTTTTGATTTTTCAAACCTTGGAAGAGGAAAGCAAGAGGGTTGAACAGAGCCGATCGAAACACCACTTTGCTTCATACCACGCTTCCCAGCAGCTCGCTGCGTCGGGAGAGACTTCTCCTCCTGCAGAAGAAGGGGGAGGGAAGGGGAGCTTTGCATCCCCTCTTCCTTCTCCTGCGCTTTTCTTTTTTTTTTCCCCCTCTTGACTGCTTTGATGCCATAAGAGCAGGACGCTGGGTTTCAAGGAACTTTGCTCCCTTCCCAACCTGCCTCCTCCCATCCCTTTGGGTGCGTGTGTGCGTGTGTGTGTGCGGTCCCATCCCACTCCCCAGCCCCTGCAACCTGTAGGCTGCAGCTCCCCGTGCAACCTTCTCTCCCTTTCCCTCCTCCTCCCCTCCCTTTCTCTTTCTGCGCTCCCGCGGATCGCCGTGCAATTCCCCATTTCCAGGCGAAAAAAGAAAGAAAAAGACCCAAAGCAAACGTAGACCCTCTCCCACAGCCAAAAGAAAAGCGGGAGGCTCTTGCACCCCGAGAATAACCCTCGGCCTGGGGTGCCCGCAAGCAGGGGCTGCGCTTTCAGCCCCCTTTCTTTTTTAAATTCTCCAGTTTTCTTTTTTTTTTTTTCCTCCCCCCTCCCGGAGGGGCCAAGCGGGAAGCAGACGTCCCCCGCCCCCGCCGGCGGCAGCCCCGCGCCCCGTCCCGCAGCATCCATCCCCCCGCCGCGATGCTGCTGCGGCTCCTGGTGCTGCTGGGCGCCTGCCCGGGGCTCTCGCGGTGCCTGGGTTCCTTCGTTCAGTGCGAACCGTGCGACGGCAAAGCTCTGTCGCTGTGCCCTCCGCCGCCGCTGGGCTGCGAGCTGGTGAAGGAGCCGGGCTGCGGCTGCTGCCTCACCTGCGCCCTGCCCGCCGGGCAGCCCTGCGGCGTCTACACCGAGCGCTGCGCCCGAGGGCTCCGCTGCCTGCCTCGCCAGGGCGAGGAGAAGCCGCTGCATGCCCTGCTCCACGGCACCGCCGTCTGCCTCAGCGAGAAGAGCTACCGCGAGCAAGCCAAGGCCGGTGAGTGCCCCGCGGCCGAACCGCCGCTCCCCTCCGCGCCCATCCTCCCGCTGCCCCCCTCCCCTCCATCCCCGCCTGCTTTTCCCTCTTCCGGGAGCGCTTCCGCACCCTCCCGCTTTGCTTTTCCGCCCTCCCGGCTGCTCCCTTTCCAGCTTTCCGCTTGCTTTTCCACTCCCTCCCTCCGCTTGCTCTTCCCTGCCCCCGCCGGCCGCTTTCCCATCCTTCCGGCTGCATTTTCCAGCGTTCCAGGTGCTCTTCCGTGCCCCTCGCTTGCTTTTCCACTTTCCAGCTGTTTGCCTTCCTTCTGCCCTCTTTCCATCCCCAACTGCTCTTCCTTTCCCCCTCCCCACCGTGTTCTTTCTGGCCGCTCTTCCATCTCCCTCCACCACCACCACCACTACCAGCTGCTTTGCCATCCTTTCAGCCACACTGCTATCCTTACGCCCCACTTCTCCCTCTCTTTCTCACATCCCCTGGCAGCTCTTCTGTCCTTACTGCTATTTCCTCATCCCTTCCTCTCCCCACTCCTCCATCAGCTGCCTTCCCAAGCCCCCAGTTGCTTTTCCAGCTTCCCAGCTCCTCTCTGCCACTGTCACTTCCCCTGCTTGTTCTGCCATCCCCCTATTGCTTTACTGCTTTCCCAGCTACTTTCCCATCATTCCGACTGCTCTTCCACCCCCCCCAGCTCTTTTTCCGTCCTCTCAGCTGCCCTTCCATATCTTTGTGCCCATACCTTTCTGCCTCTTTACTCATCCTTCCCATCCATGCCCTGGCTGAATCTCCTGTTGCATCATCCCACATCCCCCTGTCCATCGCTTCCGGGTTGACCCGTCCCTAGGAGAGTTTTCTTCCTCCACTTCCCAGATGCATCTGAGTCCTTTCCCAGCTGAATCCTTTCCACCTCTCCTTCATCTCCATCCTTGCCCTCTCCCTGACCCCCTTTCTCTCCACCTTGCTCTTGGGCTCTGCAGCTTGAGCTCCATGGGATCCTTCTGGGCAAGGCACCCCTTGCATCCCCCAAACTCTCCCGCTTTGGCATTCGGACTCCCTCTTTCACCTTGTTGCAGCCTGCTCCTGGTTGTCTTTGTTGGGTAAAGGGCTTTAGCACTGGGAGGTGAAAAGAGCAGGTGCATTAGGAACAGGGAATCCAAATGCAAAGAAGAATGACAGTGTAGCTAACAGCCAGAAAGAACGCATTAAAAGCAAGTATGAAGGCTGGCATGGTAGCACTAGCGCAAAGCCAAGCTGAAATGCTTTCACCTTGCACGTGACAAAAGCACAAACGCAAGTGCTGCTTCACTCGGGCGCTCGCTGCACTCCCATTGCAGGATCTGTGGCTGCTTCAGGGTTAGTTCCCCCTACGCAACACTTCTGTGTTTCTGCCATGGCATACAGGGGGGCAGGGAGGTGTCAAAGGGACCCAGGAAACCACCTGGCAAAAAAAAAAAAAAAAAAAAAAAGCAGAACCAAGGCTCCCCAAGTCTTTTTGGTCTAGGAAAATGTCATTTTTGCTTGTTAGCAAGCTGCTGCTTGTACCAGCACAATGAGAGTCCGCTTCTCCTTTCCAGCACCTAATAAATCTTGATGCGTTTAGTATTTTTTCCTTACTGCTACTTGTGCTGTCATGCGCCATCCTTCGGAGCGAACACAATTTCTATACGTGTATATACATCGACATATCACTTTCCCTGCACCAAATGATAAAAAGTATCCATCCTCTCCTAAAGCTGACCAGAAACAGCAAAGTTGAGCTCGGCCTTCTGCAGGGGACCTGGATGGAGCAAGAGCCACGGGGTGTATGGGGAGCAGAGCAGGAAGCCAGGAGCCCCTTTCCTATCCAGGAGTGCAGGAGGCAGCACAGAACCCACTCCCAGATGAGCTAAGCAGGGCATCCCACAGCGTGTCACCCGCTGCGTTTATTTACCTCAGCTGTATGTCCGGGAGGCAGTGTGCTTGGGACAGCGAGCCCTGCAGTGAGAGCACAGCTGAGCCTTGCACACATAGCCAAGGTGCCCCGTGCAGTCTGAAGCACCCAACAAAGCATTGTCTCTTGGCCTCTTGCATGAATCTCCTTATGTTCCACCTGCCCAAGGAGTCTGTTCCTTTAGCAGGTGCTCTGCATGCAGAGCGTGCCTGGTCCCCCAGTAACATTGCTGCTTTCGGTTAGCTTGGGATGGGAGAGCCCTTGGAAGGAACAAGGAGGGCAATAGGACAGAGGGTGCAGGTTTGTTGCAAAACCACTGCTGGCACCACCTGAGCTTTGAGTTTGTACTCCCCAGGTGCCACAGGGGCTCATTTCAGTGGGTTTTGGTTGAGCTCCAGTGGGGGAGGCTTTGCAGGAGGCAGAGCGGCAGGTTTCTCCCCAGCTTTGCCAAAAATAAAAAAATATATATAAATAAAAAATAAATCAGGAATTCCTGAGGATGGGAGAAGGAAAAAACTCTCTTGGCATTCAGCTGGTAGCGTGTGAGAACAAAGTATATTTTCATAGGCGTGTTCCTAAGCAACGGGGCAAGGAAAGAAATGTAGTTTGACTTGAACTCTCTGGCCTCTGCCAGTTTGGCCAGCAGCACAAGGACTGTGTGCTGGGGGAGCTGGCTGGGCTCTCCGATCTATCAGTGACCAAAATTGGCCCTGAGCTGCAAACTGCTGAGAAAGAATCAGCGCTCTGCAAAATGAACTACAGGACAGTGGCGAGGACAAGATCTAACTGCATTTCTATTTCTGCGATTGTACTGGCTGAGCTGAGAATCACAGATGCTTTCCTGCTTATAGCCAAGGTGGAGGCGCAAGGAGAACAGTGCAGGAGCACAGGGCTGGAGGCCGGGCTTGGCTCTGCTGCTGAGCAGATGTTTTGCGTGGGGACAGGATGCTCCCGGGCACTGTGCCTCAGTTTCCTCTTCTGTGAGCTGGGCACAGCGGTGCTGAGGAACGCTATGCAGGATGTGCTGCTGGCTGGCAAATGGGTCGGAAATGAAAGCAAATGTAGGATTAAAGGGCTTTGGTAATGCTTGTTTTAAGTAGGCTGATGTGTAGGTAGTGACAGGACAGTCCCTGTAGTCCTGGCTGGCACAGTAGCCAGACACTGTCCTTTACCGAAAGCCAAACACCACTGCTGCGCTGTAATTGACGTTCCTGGTAAAAAAAAAAAAAAAAAAAA